>LD350677.1:0-12776 GCA_001465055.1 Ptychodera flava
TGAACGTGATCGCATTTCTCACATGTTACGGAAAACACGCTTGCACAAGCAGTCGCTGTTGTTGTTGAATGACGCCATGAAATCACGCGTGATTTAAAACTTTTCCCAGCCAATCTCGCGGGATTTGTTTTCAAGGTCCAAAAAAAAAGTTTAGGGTCGGGGGGGTTGAACTAGGGTAGGTCGGGTTACCGGAAACACACAATTTTTTTTAGGCCTAAAGAGTAACTGAATATTTTAGACAAAATTACCACGCACAGCCGAGCATATTCTTAAATTTATATTGCACGTCAAAATTGAGGCCGAGATGCACTGTTGTGACAGGAAACTGCTTTCTCATTGATCATGCTCTTCATAATCGGACTACCGCTAACTGAAGACATGCTCTCACTAGTAACATTTTCACATATATGAAGCGCGATGTCATGACATTTTGTTAGAAAAAAGTGAATTTGACCTAAAACGGCCCATTAAAGTGGAAAATAAACGCAAGAAAGGTTGCAGTATTCTAAGCAACTTCTATACGTAGATATGTGTTTCTCTAAAATTACTGATTGTCGATAATTTACGCGGTGGTAATAAGAGGGGAGGGGCACGTCAATATGTCAATGCTGACAGCTGATATTTATCAAAATATACTGAAATAAACACTGACGTGAAGCAGTCAATTAAAATAGTGAATGATAATTTATTTTAATCATCCCACGGACAAGGACAAAACAAAGCTCTATCGACAGACCTGCCACTTTTCCTTGTATGTAAAAGATGACAATTCATATCTACTGAGCCATGGTTTTGTTTTCTCAGATCTATTTCTTTCCCTCCTTTGAATTTACGCTATCGCCTAAAATTTGTCTGGCCAACGAGCTAACTAAGCTGCCTTGCAATACTATGACTCGCTATCCTACTGGTTATACCTGCCAAATATATGCTATTATCATTAAATGATAACAGTCATAGAAAGATAGATAGACAAACAGACAGACAGCCAGATAGATAGACAGGCATACTCAGGCACTCTTTCCTCCATCCCTCCCTCCATCCCTACCCACATAGATGCAGAGATACATACATAGATACATAAATAGGCCTACGTAAATACATACATACATACATACATACATACATACATACATACATACATACATACATACATACATACATACATACATACATACATACATACATACATACTCAACAGGTCAGATATACTTCCGCTTTAGCAGCTAAACAGGTCAAATCACTAAAACATCAGATTATTCTGACTATTTTAGTTTCGTTTAGTTTAGTTTCGTTTAGTTTAGTTTAGTTTAGTTTAGTTTTACTTTAGATTACTTCAGTATAGTTAAGGTTATTACGAAAATAACGCAAAGAATGTACAAAGACACATACATGTAGTCATTAGCGCGCGTTTAGCGCGTCGGGCAATGCGTTGCACTTATGTCTGAGTGTTTACTTTGCGGTATTTTCGTAATGATTATTATTATAATTCCCTTTTTTATCAAGAATATATGCACCCGTCGTTTCCAATCATTATTCAATACACTTTAGAGGCATATTATGCGTCGCTTTCTTAACTGCGAGCGAGTTAATTAAGGGTAAGCGCCATCTTTATTTACACCGCGCGCTCATCCAACATTCGGTGCACGAGCCGAGCAGCGATGTCGTGCCATATTTGTACAGTGCCGTCTTGGTGAACACTTTCATTATTACCTCAGAATATTTTTCACCTTCAAACAGTCGTAACACATTTACTTGTGTTTCTTTTATCAGAAGTTATTTTCAAAGTACAGTATAGAGTTTCGCTCACAAATGGAGGTGCCTGCCGGTGACAGACGTCGCGCTAGGGGTTCCTCCATGTCAACCATTCAATGACGCAATGTTTATCATCAAATAAATATGAAAGTAAAGGGGTTATCGCATGCCCGTTACGTGCCCGTTTTTGCGAAAGCTCGATTCTCTTATTTGCGAAGGCAGATGTATAATAATTTATTTTATGTTATTATATTTTATTTTATCTGAGTATCTACTTGTTGATTGCTGGTTGTCTGCAATACATCAGAAACAATGTCGTTATCCTCTATTTAATAAATCAACTGAGTGTGTATACCAATGATTATCTCAAATATATGATAAAAAACCAGTCAAAATCCAGTAGTTACCTGCCTCAGATGATCAGTTAGTAAAAATATATTGATTGACAGCTATCTAAAATTAAGTCTTTCTAATTTGAAATGGAAGTCAGGGAGAGATAATATTTTGTACTTACTTAACGAGTAAACACACACTTTGTAATACTATTCCAAAGTCAATAAAATATCTGTTAATGCTTTAAAACTAAGAAGTTTTTAAAATTATTACAAAATGCGTTAACTGTTATTACAAAGTGCGAATTATTACAAAATGCTGATACCCTTATTACATTATGCGTAGACAATTTTTTATTACGAAATGCTGATACCCTTGCTACAAAACGCGTAGACTGGTTTACTACAAAATACTGCAGACGTTATTACAAAATGCGTCAGTTATTACAAAATGCTGATACCCCTTATTACATTTTGCGTAAGTTATTACAAAACACGTCAGTATTACAAAATGCCGCAGCACAAGGTAATGTGATGATACGAGAAAAAAACGCACTGTACACTGTGAATTTCTGATTTGAACATGTTTGGGTAAGCTTAGAACAAAAAGGTGTTCTTGCAAAACCTGAAAATTCCAAATATTAAACTGCGAAAGTTACTGAGTATAACAAAGTATGACGTAGTTGTAACTCAAAACAAATATTACACATCTTGGTACAAGGTGAAACTACTATCTCTTCCATACAATTACAATTTTTGCAGTGAGAAGAGTGAGTAGCTGAACAAATCATAACAGCCTTGAGTACAAATCCTCCTTTTCATATAAGTGTCAAATAAATACTAGTCCTGAGCACTGTTTCTGTTGAGTTAAATGCTCCATTAGCTGTAACTTTAAAGGCTATTTATTCTGAATGTTGTGTATCAACTACTTTTTTAGCCGAATTCCAATAGCGCTGATCTCGGTGTCAGGTTTGTAACTACATGTAAATATAGCTGCACGCACGACTTCGGACACCGCTGCCTGAAATTCGGACAAATTTTGTAATTGCATGCGCGGTCGTTGTTGCAGCTTGTAGTCTGAGCCATAAGTTCATAAGAATTAGTCTGACTTTTTTATGCATTAGAACACTAGCAGGTTTTATTTTCATCGTTCTTGCCGAAAATGCGGACAAATATTTATTTTGCATATTAATGACAGAAAACTGACGTTAAGTGATCAGCGCTATTGCATCATAGATTACTAAATATTCTGCTTGTCAAGACAGCTATGCCGAATGGCCATTGCTATTTTTGAAAACTGAATTCTATCCGGACTTATAAAATGACCAAATCGTTCTTAGCAGAAAAAAATGTTCAAAGTAAGAGCAACTTCAACCGCGTACGAACTATTTGGAGCATTCAACAACGAACATTTCACCGGCGGTACCTGCTTGCCCCGGTGCAGATATGATCCAATATCGTGATCATCGCGGATCGCGGAAAAGCTGATGGAAATTCAGTTCCGTTCCTTATTCGAAGCTAAACCAGTCCAGTATTGTTTTCGATCCGTCTTGTATGGAGACCAAAACAATTTCACGCACTTCCACCGATTTGAAAACTTTGAGGGAGAAATCAACTTGTGAAACGGTACCGGTCGATCGATCTTCACTTACGGTACACTGCAGTCCGCTACAACAGGAGGAGCACATGTACACTTAACGTACAGCGGTGATGTACCCCTTTACGATTGGTAATCTGATTTATATTGAAACGATCGTACGACAATTGCGTTTTTGCCACATTTAAGTAAATTGCTGCGACGTTGCGAACAAGGGAAGGGCACAACGCGCCGTATTTTCGAGCATAAGAGCTGTGTTTGTTTTTCAGATTTCGTCCAAAAACCTACCCGCACGCGGACGGCAAACAAAGAATTTATTTTTTGGCGCCTTATAGCCTTAAAATATTTTTACAACCATACGATTTGGTAACGTTTCCTTAACAAATTATCGAAATTCAAATAAGAATTGATTTTGCCTACAAGTCGTACCGTGACATATTTTATCAAAAATATCAGGCGAATAACTCCAAAATTTTAGTCCACTGATCTGAACTTTGTTATCATATACCGCAATAATAAGTTTAAACATTGTTCAGAAGATCAAATGTGTCGATACATAAGGGTTTAATATAATAGATTTTGGCAGGGAAATGTCTATATAAATCACGTGCCACCTTTTGTGCAAATATTATTATTATTATTTATTTCAGACTGGGTTGTCCATATACAGAAAAGAAATTTAGTAAATGAAAATGAATACAAAACTCAGGCTTTTGGGAAAAAAAAGAAAAGAAAAACTACTTCAAATACAGTTATTTTCTCCAGAACTTGAAGAATGCACTATCTATTACTCTATCTGATGAGGAGATAGCGGCAATAAGTAAATTTGTTGATTTTTCAAGTCTACATTGAAAGCTATAGATATTTCTGCGCATAACTTCTCCAAGAGACATGATATGATTTGTAGCATACATCGCAGAAGCACTACTAAATGAAGGAAGACCTAAATGTCTTCTCCATACATTATTATACATAACCTTTAACTTAATCATAACTTTAACTCTATAAGTTACCCAAAGATGGCAACAGTATAGATTTCCACTGTAAGCTGCAAATAAAGTCTTTTTCACTTCTGGACTACAACATTTAAATTGCCTCAATAACATGTTCGCTCTAATACAAAATGCCCGTCTCTGTCTTTCAATATCGTCATCGTCATACATACCTCTACAAATGACATGACCAAGGTAGGTATGCGTGGATACAAAACTCAGTGTTTTATCATTGAGTGTCAGTCTAGGAATTCTTTGGACTTTTACTTTCGTCCCATTAAAAATCATGCACAGTTTTACATGGATTGAAAGTGATGTCAAACTCTTTGGCGTAAATTTCACATATTCTAAGGAGACACTGTAAGCCCTTCGCACTTGGGCTGAGTAAAGTCATGTCATCAGCATAAGCTAAATTATTTGCACAGACGCCACTAATGTGACAACCTACATTACAATCAGAAAGCTGATTTATCAAATCATCAACGTACACATTAAAGAGATATGGGGAAAGAACACCCCCTTGTCTCACACCATTAGAAACATGAAACCAGTCTGACAAAGAATCCAGCCATTTTACACAGAATAACTGATTTCTATACCAATAATATAGTAATCTGACAATGTACATAGGAACATTCCTGTCAATGAGCTTTTTCACCAGTTTAAAAATATAAATGACATAAACTGAAAAGGGTCTCAAAACTACGTATGTGTACCACATATCATCAAAATACGTTTCCATGGCTCCATTTGAGACTGTTGTCGTGGTAGCCGGACTACTCTGTGGGTTCCGTGTTTCCATGGTGCATCCCACGTGGGCGCAGCCCAGCTATAACGTAACAGGTATCAGTAATACCAGTGACGCAAAATGTAAGCTTATCTTTGGCCGAAATTTGTGACAATATAGGTGGGTTTACACGTGTATTTTTTTTAAACCTGAGGGAATCTGATTAGTCGCTCTGTAAAGATTCCTTATCAGCGATCTAAGCGATCTCACGTTTACATGTCATACACAAGGTATAAATTTAGTTCTGGTCAAGCGCCCTCAGCGATATCTGGGCTAGAGAACGATCGCTTGTTTGCAATGGCGGACCTACACATCGTGCAGCTGCTGTCTACGCTCTTTTTGTGTTTTGTCAACCAATCGAGACGCCTTCGTCGAAGAAATTTACTAGGAGAGAGTATCGATGGCCTCGCCCCGTCTGATGTCGGTATCTATTTCATGTTAAGATCAGACTCTTATACGGAAAATTGAGACAATCGAAGTTCCGGCCAATGCGACACTACTAACACTGGATGTAATTTCCATGTTCACGAATACACCACATAATGAGGCAATTGAATCAGTCGGCGGAGCATTAAATCAGGAAAGATCATCAAACAATTACATAATCAAGCAACCACCAACGAAATACATGATGGCTCTACTAGAAATAATCTTAAAAAACAACACATTTGAATTCAACGATGAATTCTAAATAGCAGATATGACATTTCACGAGACAGAAATGAGAATAAATACAGAAACACAAACAACAACTACCGACCTGGCTGAGGTTCAGGGACGATGTTTTTTCTGATTTTCATCGGAACACAACACGAACTCAATGAATTCATATTAAACATCAACAAAATGCATCCTACTTTCAAATTTTCGTTTTGAAAGCTCCTCTCAAGAAATCACACATTTAGACCTGACTATCTACAAAGGTCGTCGATACAACAAAGAGAATATTCTCGACATCAAGACACAGTAAAGCCAACAGATACATTCCAGTCCTTACAAAGAAACTCATGCCATCCGGCAGCAACATTCAAAGGTCTGATCAAAGGTGAAACATTACGATACATCAGAACACGTAACAACTAAACCGCTTTTACACAGAAAGTCACACAATTTAGTGAAAAATTACAAGACCGACAATATAAAAATATTAAATAGAACGCATTATCAGAGAGACAGATCATAAAATCAGAAAAAGACTGCTTGAACAACAAAAAGAAAGAAATAACGCCACCAACAATTAAAACAGTAGTCTTCATTACAACATATAGCCCGTACATCAGAATGACAAAAATCAAGCAAGCCCTGACAGAAAACTGGAGTGAACTTGAAAAAGACGAAACACTAAAAAAACTGTTCCAAAACCAACCAATAATCGCATATAGAAGGAACAGAAATATAGGCGACACACTTATAATCGCCAGACTTTACAAAAACTACAATAGCTCAAACTCAGGTTCACACGAACCTATATACAAACACAAAAAGATCAAACAGTAGACATTCTAGCTTCCCTACTTGAACAACAAACGTAAGTGGAACAACATATTACCAAATAAAAACAATCAACCATTCAACACGTCTCACCAATCAAGAAAACGCTGTTTTCGAAACGTAGCGCCAGAGGATCGTAGTGTCACAGTAGTCTCTCCGCTCCAGTGCAGATTTACATCATCAAGACACGTAGATTACGGGTAAGTCTCGCCATGGCTAAGCAACATTTTACATAAAGCAGCCAAACATGATATACTTATATTATACACAATATCATACACAAAACGCAAACAACTCAAATATGAACGATGTGTGGAGTTGCTTTCCCTTTACTACCTACAACTCATCGTTAAATGGCATCGTTTTTCTAGCTCTGCCACTACGACGGTTGTTGTCGGACACGGACTTGAACTGAGCTCGCAACCGTTTGATTTTGTTGTGGCATTGTTCCCCTGTCCTCTCGAGTCCCTAGCCCTTCTCCCTGGCAGCGACGACTCCATATACTTGCCGATCCCTCGACGTGCCGTCCATCATACGGATGACGTTTTCGTCTCTCCAGATTGAAATTAAGTAGCCTGATCTCTTCCTGTGACCAATTGTTGCCGCGATGGCGACAGCTTCTTACTTGAACACCGTCCACTGTAGTAATGACCGCAAGCCGAAGACAAGATATATTTTGGGCGTTTAGTTCGGTGTTCTGGTCACACGTGTAAATAGGCCATTGTTTAGTACGGGGCACCGAACCTGAACCAGCCGTCCGACACCGAATTAATTTAGTTCTTAGTTAGTTCGGTGTTGTCTGTTTACACGTCCAACTGACACAGGTTTAAATTTATTCCGGTGTCAACCCCGGACTTAACTCACACGTGTAAACCCCCCTTATGACACCAAATCAATTCCAGCAATCGTTATCATTCAGCTGTCACCAGCTCCAAGAAACAAACAAACAACAACAACAACAAACCCACTGAAAATATCAATAGTGCAGTATCCTACGTCAGAATGACGTCAGAATGACGAAAATGGTATTGTAGCTTCTCTATAGTGTGTCCAGTATATACCAACACGTCCTTTGTGAAGGAATTGGGCTAGTATTGACCGTCCCTGCAGGTGCTGACATTTTGCGCACATAACGGAGGAAATTCTGGGCCAGAAAAATAATTAAATCGCAAAAAAGCGTGCAAGCAGTACAGTGTGATCTCGTGGCTCGGTGAATCCGAAACTGAATCCCCTGCTTATGCTGTCACTACATGTATCATGTTTTTAACCTTCGATTTTCGCTCATTTTCAAACAGAAAGGAAATAAAAAATCACTTAAAAGTTTCAGAATACTTTTAAATACGTTGCTTGTAACACAGACATGACGGAAACTGCAAATTCCATTCGAATGAACGCCGACAAATCATGATATGACCTCATGTGACCTTTGACCCTTCACCTAACGACCTGACGTAGCACGACTGAGCTGCTACGTGCTTGCGATGAGATAGATCCCATCGGCTCGTCGTCGAATCTTGTCGCTCCCTTGTCACACCGTTTCTCTCACCAAAACCGGAGATGTCCTTTACCACACACATTTTGCGCCGAGGCCTTTCTACTGGTGTGCTGAGAATGGCCGCCGTAAACCATGTCACTGTTATTGGCGGGGGATCCATGGGCAACGGTATCGCACAGGTAGGGATGCAATGCATGCAGCAACCAGTGCAGGTTACTGGTTAGAGACTGTACAATGTAAAGTTCGATCCGCCTATGTACTTTGAACGGGGAAAGGATACCTTGACCTTACTAAAATGCCCTAACAGTTTACTAAAACCATTCCCATTCCATTCAGTCATCCCTTAAAGGATGCATTCTGAACTGTGTTCACAGCACATGGGAGGGTAGGAAGGGATACCGCCATGATAGCACTGAAGGTGTCTGACCTTGGGATGACCCTCACAGTTCTTTATTACCTTGCATAATTTGATATTATTGTATACCAACTTACCTATTCCGTCTTGAAGTTGTGCCTTTTTGTTCCATTTATTTTTGGAAGGTGCAATTGCATCCCCAGGTTTTGACAAGCTATATTTTTACTGAATTGGTGGTTAAATGTTTACTTTTTCAGGAAAAAATATTTTTTTATTGAGGAAATCACCAAAATTTGGTGATATTTTTGGTATATCATTTTATTATGAAATTTCAAACTTCGGTTTACAGCAATGTTGAAGAGAAAAAGGATAATGGGGAAGCCAGATACACTGTAATTTGTCATCAGAGGAATTATAAGGGAGAGTGCGCCCTGGGGACAGATATTCAGATTCTCAATCTTTTACAATATTACAATATTCATTTTTGCCTACCACATGTGGGGGCTCATTTTGAAGCTTATGGAGTAGATAAAGTTTTCACTGTTCCACTGGCTTAGTTTTGTGAAAAACGAAATTATATCTCCCATAGAGATTACACAGGAATGGCAGCCATTTTTAATTTTAAAGTGTATATCTCACCTATTTTTTGTATGTCTGAACTTAATCGAATTGCATAAAATAATATTCATTATTTTGAAAAGTCCATAACGTTGTAGTGGCAACTTTCTATAGTAGTGTATTTCACTGTTAAAGTTGTGAAAAATTCACGCTGTCAGGAAATGTCCAAGTTCATATTCGCAGCGTATTGGTCACGTGGCATGACATCAGAAGTGGCTGAAATGTGAGAGCAATTCCCTGAGCTATGAGAGCAATAGTCAACACATTAGGTATCAACTTTGAGAAGATCTCAGATAGTTTGCTATGATGAATAGATGCGCGGTTTTGGACTGCAACAACACAAACCTGGATGGTTTTAGTCTATTAGTGCCGTCAATTTTGTGTGGACCTAGAAATACATGTATTTCCATGAGAGCATGGCAGAGTTGTGTGTTGAGTGTCAGTATGATAATACCAGCAACCCATCCCACGCCGAGTTGACCGCTGTGTACTGTACAGGAATAGTATGCTTGGATACGGAGCCAACTCATCCAGGATATTCTATGAATCAGAGCCAAGTCTTTGATTATTAGTAGCTCCCTAAACTGTACTACTTGATAAACTGTGTTATGTTATAATGCCTAAAATACTATAGCTGTAAATCTGTTTATCCACTGCAATGACGCCGGACGTGGGAGTCTATAGCCAGAACATTATGAGTGATTGTGTATTTAAAGGGGTCAAATCAGGCTGGCCACCTCAGTTATAGCTATAATAAATTGCATTGTATAAAGTTTGCTCTTTTTTCTTGGCTCTATATACAGTTATTTAGGTCTGCTATTCGCATCATTAATTACAAAACTGTAGTAAGTTAAATATACAGAACCAAGTAAGGACGAGTTCATCATTTGGCAAGGTCTAGAGTGCAGCGTGAAGCAGGGTCCTAACTAGACAACCGGCAATTTTCAGTCAACCTTCTGATGGACTGCATCCTGTCAGTTTCAGGGTGGGGACCCTCTTCAGTTCGCATGCTTGTGTATTCAAGAAAAGGGTTCTACGCTCAAATCATGCCTAAAATGTCCTCTTCCATCAGAAATGTCAACAATGGGATTAGCCAATTTATCAGCGATAAATCAAAACTTTGGTTGGTGGCTCTATTGGCTCAGAATATTTCCGTGTGTCGGTGTCTGATTAGACTAGTCCCAAGTTTGTGGGCATATAAACATCATAACAGAATAAAATGAAGGAATTTGAATAAAATCAATTGACTTACATATTTGTGGTGAGGTGACATTGAAGCAATGTACTCTGGTAGGCTCATGTGTCAATCGGAATGGGTGTCAATGTGATGGTCTTGGCCAGCTGTAGCTGGAGAAGCGCACTGAGACAAAAATGCCAAGCAACGAAGGTCAGCCTGGCATCTCAGGTGTTTTTATTTATGTACTCCAGGAAAGCACAGGATCAATTCCGCAGGCAGTAAGGCCTGATAAAATTAATGTTCTGTTCTAATAACTAATAACTAATAACTTTTGTAAAAAACAGGGCTGGTAGATCGAAAATTTTCTAGATATTCTTGTGGAGCTGCACATTGTTTGCGTTGACCTCGACTATACAGCGGCTGGCTGGTCTAGGGAGACATTTCACGCTTAGTGAACTGAGGCACAAAATCTATGCTCGCAATATTTCTGATAGAATCATTTTCAACAGTAACACTAGACTCTTCATCACTGGCTACCCTCTAAATCTATCATACCACACAACATTCTATTGCAGGAGTGATTGTCACTTTCCAAATTATAGACTGAACTTGAAATAGATGCCATTCTACAATTGTGTGTATAACTTCTCCGTTCTACTCTTACGTACGCCACTTATGACATCACAGAAATGGATGCGTTCCTAACAGAGGTTTTTTCTTCAAGCCATTTACAGTTTTTATTCTCACAATTATTATTTCTCAATGGAAAAAAGGAAAAAAACAACACCATTTGGCTCCGAAAGAGTATTATTATTTATTGACAAAAAATGACAAAAAATGTTTTCTAGGTGAGATATACCCTTTAAATAACGGTAAATATTGGGTAATTTGTTTCTCTCGCACCAAAATCTGCGCAGTGACCCCCTGATTTCTTTTCTTGATTTTGAAAGAGAATGGTCGAAAGTTTGTTTGAGGAAAGTTAGAGCAAAAGTCTAAGGCTTTTATTTATGAGGCGAGAACCGACTTAAGTGAAAATAGGAAGGAAATTGTCACATTAGCCATCAACATAGACAATCACTAATGGTAATCATTCTACCTGCATTCAAAGATTGCAATATTTTGCCTATTTAGAGCGGGTCAGCTTCAAGTCAATGAAACTGAATACTCTCCATGAGTGTATCATCTTATACCTTTTTGCATACTTGACCTCCCTGCATAATACTATTTTAAATGCTTCACGGGTAAATTAATATACCAAATTGATATGTTACTGCACTTTAGTTTAAAATTCTAAACTCCTCAGACAACAGGCTCCATTTCTTACCATCAGACTCTGTTGTAAAACCAAACACATGAAGCATCCTATGTGGGTAACTGCATAAAAATGGTTCATTTTCTAATTTATGCAATCACGGAAAAAATTAAGTCTTTTACAAATATGCTGGAACTTTCTCAATAGCAGTACACCCTTGTCATATTGAGGTGTATGGTGATTTGTTTTTGGGTTGCTGTTGGTAAAGTGTTAACTGATGTGTTCATGTTGCTAATATGCAGCTGAAACTGTTAACACCAAGTGTGATAATTGTATGAGGGTTTAAATGGGAAGTTACAGGACAGTGGGCGCAGAATTAGGGGACTACTGATGATGAAGCCATTTGCATACCCTGGGCGGGAGTTTTTGAATTCTCATAGCATCTCCTTGACTGTATGATAAATTTGAATAATCACGATAGGCACTTTCTTGACATATGCAAAGAGGGGTCAAATGGTCGTACAGGGAACACATTTTGAAACATATGCGTTCTCTGACAAAAAATGGAACATTTTTTCAGTTAATTTTCAACCTACGTTTAGATATCATATGCAGGATTCAATGACAATGAAAGCCTGTAACATGACAAAATTATGGGGTTCTGGGACCAAACACAGCACGTCTGATGAGTAGCGCGGCTTTTTGACATTTGCAAAGATTTACGATAATCTGGCTTTTATAGGGGAAGTTCCTATTTAATCTTCCCTTTTGTCTTTTCAATCACAGGTAACAGCACAGGCAGGATGTCAGGTGACGATGGTCGACCAAACGGATGAAATACTGCAGAAATCTGTCAACACAATCAGCAAGAGTTTGCAAAGAGTTGTGAAGAAGAAATTTGCTGATGACCCAAGTGTAAGTAATGTAA
>LD350677.1:25865-45293 GCA_001465055.1 Ptychodera flava
TGAAAGGGGGAAAAGTTGCTGTCGTTTCAAATTATTTCGGTCATTTTGTTCCAAATGAGCACATATTCAATGCTGTTCTGCGCTCTGAAACATGGTTGATTTTCAGTCGTCAGATCTGTACTCCCCTCGCTTATAAATATAAAAATAAAGGCTTTGATACCAAAAATTAAAAAAAGTTGTTGGATATACAGAAATTATGTCATCAGCATATTTTATATGTTATGTGTACACGTAACATATGATTGAGACTTTAACATGCATCGGTATAGACAGAAAAACATAGATAACATCTCAAATGAGAAAAATAACCGACACAATTTGAAAAGATTGACTTTGCCCCTTAAAACACCGAATCGTTTCCATATCTTCTTTCGACGACTGCAGCCAGAAAACGCTTTATTCTGTTTTGTAATTTTATCCTCCTTTGCTCTTTGTCCCAAATACAATTTTCTTCGAAATTCTTATCCGTTCCTCTTAATCATCGCAGCCACCTTCGTCAAACGTATTCCAATCTGTTCTGATGGCTCTATTTGAAGGGGAATGAAGCACTTTGATATTTTAAACATGACCGGGGTCCTGGACCTGTGTATGCGAACTTGCTCAATACTTCATACTTCACGGGAACTGATATTCGGACTTTCAAAAAACTGCCCAACGGTTTAATGTTGACTCATTATGAAACTTGCTGAGAAAGTTAAGTTTTCCCTGTCTCATTATTATTTCCGTAGAGTTCACGGCTTTCATAGGTCGATTTTGGCCGCTCATTGCCAAACCTTTGCTCGTTTGTCCCCATATTTGGCAACTGACCATAGAAGAGAACAGTTTTACAGTTTGTAAGTTATTCGGCCAAAGTTCGAGAAACCGTTTACGACTTTTAAGGTTTTTTATTTGGAGATGCTTATTGCCTTCCCTGAAATTAAACTTTGTTATAAAAATATCAACAAACATTAAACAAATCACATTCCATTTGAGATTAGGCTTACCGCATCATCTGATCGAATTAAGACCCTATTAAATAAATCAGAACGATGTCAGGTTACAAAGGAACATATACGAAAGACATTTTCTCTCTAATGAGGAGCCCTTGATAATTTAACAGTGTCACACACACGACAAACGAGACTCAGTACGGTTAGGGCTAGCTGGTTTCGTTCTTTTTCGATTAGCGTGCGCAAATCACGCCGTGGCGACCGTGTATTTACGTGATACAGGGATACAGTCGTCGGAACTGCGCTCAAAGGTGGTATGGGACCCATACGATCAATGCAAACACTTTTTGCAAGGTACGATGGTGATTGATGAAAGTTAAAACATGTCTGTCATAATCTACATCGTATAATTTAAATGTTGCAGCTAAGATGATGAGGTGCATCTAGATATCGTGCACGAAATACATTGTTTGTACATAAGAAACTCGCACCGGCGCAGTTCCGACGACTGTTTCCCTTTAATCATCTTATACTTTGTTATGAATTGTGTGTTTCCAAAGAGCGTGTCTGTAGCTGAAACCTTCAACAACCCACTTAGCAATATGTGTTCTTGGCAAGTTCACTATGATAATTTCATGGTCGGATTTTCGCACCTGCAAATCTTCGTTTGGGAGAGGTTTAAGGTCAAACGCATTGGCTTTCGTTGAAATGATAATGAAAAATAATGACTCATGAACTTCTTTTATCAACACTTACTGTTTTATCATATCTACAGAAGTGCCCTCTCTTTTACATGATAATAAGTAGTGATGATAATAGGTAAGTATCGCAATTTTGAAGTTTTTTTTGTCAAATACAAATTATTCTTTGGTATTTTCATTTCCTCTGAATGACTACCAATTCACTTGTATTGCAAAAATCAATTAAACAAACTAATATTCTGTAGAATTTTTCAAAAAGAGAGTAAACTTTGAGAGGCTATGTTGTAGTTTCAAGGGGGCTATTAATTGTGGACAGCCAACTAGCCTGGCTGTATATCAGTAACTCCTAAGCAGTATTCTCGTTCAATTTATTTTTCTCTTCTGCGTCGCACCCAAACTGGAAATCCGTTCAATTCTGTAAAAATTAGGTGAAAAGCAAATTTCGGCTGAAGTTGCATCTTTCGCTTTCCCACGGATAGCTGATAAAATTCCTCCGCGAAAACAAGCGTCAACATAAATTGCACATGTACTTTTGGGGTCAGTCCAGCTCGGAGGCTTCTTCTTAACGAACCCATACCAGCACGATGCACAGACACGCAATGTCTATTTTTAAAATTTACTTTGCAGAATCGATGGAATGTTAACTTTGTACACCTGATTTTGACGTTAAACCTTCTCAACTTTTACGAATGTTAGATTTACAACGTTTACCCGGTCCTTGTTTGACCAAATTATTTTTGCTGCTGGCAGAATTTAGTCTCTCCAAGTGGTTGCATTGTGTCAGTAAAGCATTTATTTGCCAGAGATTTGTTACCAGGATTTCTCCCATTCACAACAAATGCTTGACCTATAGCTGTCTCGACGCAATGCGTTATAACCAACAGTCGTCGGTTAGTAGCCGCCGCCCGCCTTCCGACCCCGAAACTACAGTCAAGATCTCCTCCGCCATTTACCTAGCCCTAGCAGAAAACATTTTGATCTTGAGAATTCAATATTGCAAAATATTTTCGTTTCTTTTGGTTACACTTCTAAAACTGCAAAGCACATGTTGACATCTTAATCATTTAACCATCCATGCCCGCTGGGCTTGCTAAAGCAACTTAGGTTTATGAACCCAGTGATATAAATCTGTCAAGAAATCGGATCAGAGGATTTGGACAACCTGTCCCACATTCCCTGTGAACCATTCTGCATTGAGTAGCTTACTGCGCTCATCACATATTATTCTACATACACGTTTGAAAATATTAAAATCTACAAATATAAAGCATATTCCTCTGCAGTTTAGGTGACAAACCAATAAAGAACCCGAATTCATTATCTTCTGTATGAGGATTTCTTGCGTGATCGTTTAATCCGGGGATCATTAAAATTACCTTTGAGCTCTTGGCCTGTATTTGATTTCGTGTAGGTTTCAGAGATATCAACTTGGATTACGTAGGGTATGGCCACTTACGAGTATGACCGAGGGCCACAGGGCTGACGATCGGAGGATTGTGAGTTCGGCATGCGGGAATGACGAAAATACCGAACTCACTATCGATTGATAGTGTTGCCTTCTCGTAGTGACATCTTGAACCAACCTTCACACTCTTCACACGCTTTGGCCACGTGAAGGACGCTTCGAGATAAAATCTCTACAAGGGAGGGCGTTATAATGGTGAGTGCAAGATAATTTAGGCGCTGTATTTCATTCTCACCCCTCCATAGTTCTTCCGCTCATTGGACGGATGGATGGATGGATGGATGGAAGGATGAATGAATAAATGAGTGAAAGGATGAATGAAATGATGAATGAATGAATGAATAAACGGATGAATGAGTGAATGAACAATTCAATAAAACGATTCGATCATGCATTCGCTATCCTCATAATCTCACATTTTCTGACTTTGCTTTCAAACAAATACAACAGTTATTAGTTATATAATGGTATTTTCATTTGTCAACATTAACATTGCATATTATAATTGTAGTGCAATGTACTTGGTGCAATGCAATGGGATAATGAGTATGCGCAGTGATGCTGCCGATGATGATATTGGTGATGATGGTAAAGATCAAGAAGATGATCCGCATGTTATTGTTTTGGAAAGAAGTGAAATGTGTAGAAGGGATACGTAAATTAAAGCCACCGCTGTAGCTGCTGATATTTTTTTCGCCCAAATCACATTGAAAATGTTTTACTTCCCTAGAACTACGGTAAAATGCAAAGTTGAGATCACATCACTCAACTCTCAACGGCGAAGAGCCATTGTCGCAAGGACCCAGTCTGTCTTTCTCTCTGCGTGCTGTTAGAGGCGTTATGTAACGAGGAAGTGATTGATTTTCGCGGAACATCGTGTGCGTTTTTAGGGTCTCTTGTTTGCGTAAGCGCACACGAAATCCTTGTTCACGAGAATCCTGGCGGCGGGGACATGCACAGGCGAACAAGGAGTAAAAAGTGTAAGAAATATAATATTAATATCATAATTATGAAATATTATGAAATATGAAATATTAATATTATCCGTAAAACCGTATTGGTATTCATCAGGGTTGAGCTTTTTTCTGCTCAGCCATACTTGATAAAATCACTGAGCCTGTATGATTATACTCGACATCGTATAAGCTTTATACTACGGTGCGTCCTTCAAAGTAAAAGTATAATACCTATTTACTGTATTAGAACGCACCGTTGAGGGGCAATAGACTACGATATCAAATATAATTCAATATAATATATAATACCGAAAAGATTGCATTGACAACATTAATATTTCATAAAATATGATCTTAATATCATATTTCTCAGACATTTTACTCTTCGTTCGCCTGTGGACATGCGAGCCGAAGTTGACTTCTGACAAAGCTATCAAAACGTCACTTCCTATTTCCAACTTCCGGTGTTTGTCTTCGAGGGTAACCGTATCACGCCATTGAGAACAGACGCTCACTGTAATAAACAACAAGTGATTGACAAGTTATTGTTTGAAAAGCGTAAGGGAAGTTTTCTCAACGCCAGATAAATCGTATTTCGAACGTTCATTATACGTTCAATATCTATGATTTTAGCCTATTTAAATTTTAGCTTTCAAACAATGGTAGCTTCCTATAAAAACTGCAAAAACTATATAAACTGCAATGTTTAAAAGGAAAGTATATCTCTTTTTGTCTTAAAGTGCTACACCCCTAGAAATAATGGTATCGCTGGGGCTGATACGATTGGTTAATGACATGCGCGAAAAGTTAAAGTTTAAAAAAAGTTGGTTGGAGTTCAGTTTTGCAGACGATAACAATCTCAGCTTAGATCAGCGATCGTGTTTGAACTGTGAGGACACCTGTCTGATCAAGGTAAGAATGCTTGCACATTACGCTAATGGAATTTAACTCTGAAAACATACTTTAGAAAGTGTAGCGTTCTACCTATGCAAACGCGGCAGTATGTAAGCCTAAAGACGAGATCGCACAATGAAAAATAAGTTGTTTACCAATGATAGGTTTGAGCGTTTATCAAGGTCGTTTGTGTCCACGCAGTACGATGTTTTGACGTTTGGCGTACAGTCATGCACTGTACACGTCAGCCACGCAGTCATTTCCTCATCAATGTAGCTGAATTCATAGAATGTGGTCCAATAATATTTTCGACGACAGAGATTCAATCACTGTCATAACATGTTTGCGCTGAAATTAACAAGGGCCATGTGAAGGGACCTGTGACAGCAAACAAAAGACCATCGGGGAAATTCCAGCTGACTGCATAGGACTGCTCATTAGTGTGATAAATATTTACAACATGTGAACCGGGGTCTGAATACTTAAACTTATCATGGACCGAATGGCTTGTCCTGATTTATTGCTGTGGTTTGAAAGCAACTCGCAAACTGGCCGATAAATGTCAGTAAGTGAAGGAATCCCCAGCAATTCAATATCAGTTTCATCAATACATGGTGACAAGCGACGTAACAATGTTTATGTCAATGGCCTTGAATGTGACATACACGTGTTTTTTCACGTCTCAGCGCCAGCATTCGTTCTTTGGTTACAAAAACAGGGTCGAGTATTGAACAAACAGAACTAAGGAAAGGGAAGTAAGAAAACGGCAGCCTCTATAGGAAATGATTTACTGTCCCGTGAATTATATATCCCGTTCGTGTTTTCTCATTTCTTCTTAAACCGATCTAAGCCCGTTATGTCTGTAGTACCTTTGCGATAAATTCGCATTAAAGGGAGGAAGAAAGAAAGCAAAACAACAGAGAGTGTAAAGTGTTTTGTGGAACAACACAGTTTCATAAGGTTTATCCATGAAATTTTTCTACCATGCGAAAATTATATTTTCCTGTAAACCATTATATTTGTTCACTTTTTTAAAATACTAATTTCCAACCAAACGCT
The DNA here is from genome assembly GCA_001465055.1 of Ptychodera flava. NCBI lineage: Eukaryota > Metazoa > Hemichordata > Enteropneusta > Ptychoderidae > Ptychodera > Ptychodera flava. Next base: position 31,870 of record LD350677.1, read on the forward strand.
CAAACCTCATTATCTAAAGTTATTTGGTGGTTTTGATTTTTTTCGTTCTTTTCATGTTTTCCCTCATATTATTGTCTCGTATTTTCCTACTTTTCCTACTAGTATAATGTTTGCGTACCGTATCTAGCTTATTTTGTGATCCTAACGACTCAAAGTTTTCAATTAAGATTCCCCTTATACTAGTAGCACTGTACACATTAGTCCCTACAAATTTGACAAACATCCGACCTACCGTAGTAAAGTTTCTTAGAATAAAAGAGAGATATGACGACCGCGTTTACCGTCAAAAATCATATGATTACTATTAAAAACGAACCGCTGAAGATGGGCAACCTGTGGCAATTTTAAGCTTGAACTCAAACGCCGAAGCGTATCGTAGTCTTTCAACGTTGAAAATAATACCGAGCTTTCTTTCTGACTCGAGTTCCAATAGTTGTTAGAATACTGGAAATCGGATAAAATCCACTTGATATCAGTCTAATTATAATTACGTGAAGATTACACGAGACCTCTCTAAAAATCACCTGTCACTCACACGGTATATGTACAACAATATCTATTGAAGGCAAGATATTCAATGTGTTTTTTGTGTAGACGACCCTTTTCCTATTTTACAGCATAAGGTTGTCTGTGAATCAGCTTTGCACAGTGAAATTTACCTGTTGTATTTGATAATAATACGTTGTTAATTTCTCACAGGCTGCGCATCAAATAGACATTTGAATCTTGGCGAAGAACGATTTTAAGCCTTCAACATGAAGGTGCTTCTTGTTGCCATTTCCATCGCCTTGGTGCGTGGTATGGAGGTAAGTTAAACTGGTTGCTTGCCAGAAATATTCTTTTTTTCAAATTATGACTCATACATTACTAGTAAGAGTTGCGGAAAGTCAAAGTACCTTAAAATCTGATTTTGTCTATGACGTCATTTTCGCACTCCCAATATTACATTCAAAGTGGACCAGCAGTTTCATAGACTGTGTGTTCGCATACGACAGTTTACAACAGAATACGAAACATATTGAACGCTTCTTTCTCTGTGCGCAGTTCATAGTAACGCGTAACGAGCTTCACTCGCGGTTTCGAATGTTCATTTTCTCCAAATTCGTAATAACCTCACGAGTTGAAAATTTCAGAAATTATGATATTTACCTAAACCGCAAACTAAAATGTTAATCTTACGCGTGCAAACACACAGTAAAAACTAGCGCAAATAAATCCCCCATCTGCAGTTTCTGTAGGTGGTAGACGCGTTCTGCACTAGAAATGTAAAGTTGTATGCAACTGTGAAGAATCTTATTGTATTGCATTAATTGGACAATCCACTTAAGATAGAATGCGTCCCGGGTACAGATATTCGGACTCCCAAACCTTTACAATACTCTTTCAGACTACCTCTTGTTATGGCTTATTTTAAAGCTCTTGGAGTAAACTAAATTTTCACCGTCTTACTTTTGTGAAAAACAGAAATTCAATTTTTCTCCAATGAGTTAACATAGGGATGGAGGCCATGTTGATAACTTTATGGTAATTATTTAAACTTCACCGTGCACTGGTCGTAATTTCGTTTATAATCCTTGGTTTAAACTCAAGTTTTAGTTTGCTACCATGATCTGTTTCTTCATAACTAACTGCTTTATCTTTCTTAGTTATCTTGATTGAATTTTAGAAAGACGGCAAAACATTACTCTGTATAATAAAGTAATTCTGGGATGTTTTTAACAATTTGTGGAAGAATGATTCCGTGTCATACGTTCATTTTTCTTTGAAACACACTCATCTGCACGCACTCGAGCTTTCTTCAGAAAATTAGCTGGTCGATCACTTCTTGTGACACATATGAGAACAATGGATACAACGTTGAACGATTTCCCCCTTGAATACACACTAATCGGGCGCGCTTTTCAGTCAGTATTGATTTGCCGCGATCGGAAATGTTCGCTTACAATGACGCAGATCGGACGCGAAAGTGCTTGGACTGTTTGTCTGGGACAAAGCCAAACTACAGATAACAGGCAGGTCTTCCAGCGGTCAGCGAGACCTTTTAATCTATCAAGGCTTCTGGCAAGACTCTCATTTACACACAATGATTATATTAAAATGTGACAGTCAATCAATAAATCAACGACATAAACACACCACCTTTCTATACTGTCATTTATTCAGTCCGGTGACTTACACTATTCAAGTTTGTCTGATGTTTTAGGTCAATAATTAAATACCTTTGCTGCCTGACAACATTACCAATACACTGATCCCTGACGCTTTATTTGGTTCTGAACGACCTTGAGATAAAACAAAGTCATGGTTAATTATCCGTACATTTTTTGCGCTTTCCCGAAGTTTCACGCTCCACGTTGTTAACGCATTGTACTTTTTGAGATTGTGACTGTGACTGTAGGTAAAAGATCAAGAGCGTAATGCTTAATTAAGATGGTACGCACCTCAAAAGTAAAGACCGCCTAAAATTTTGCTCAAACTTTCCTCAATGAAACTTTCAACCATACTTTTACCAAATGAAGAATCGAAATTATGGGTCACAGTGCAAAAGTTTGGTACTAGAGAAACAAATTACCTATGATATGTACCGATTAGAAATTCACAATGGCCGTGATACCTGTGTTAACTCCGTGGGAAAAATAAAATTTTCGATTTTGGAAAACTAAGAGGGCGGGAAAAATTTCTTACTTCAAGAGCTTTAAAATGAGCCTGCACAAGTGGTAGACAGGAAAAAACGCCTGAGAGTCGTTCTACCTTGATGGACACCTGTTGCTCACTGGGCCTTCAGAATGAATGGTCTCCTACTTCCATGGAAAAGGTCAATCTCCGCCCCGGGACCAACTCTCCGATATCCTCGAGATTTCGTAAAAGCAACACGTGACCGTGTAGTAATTTATTAAAATCCTTACGATCAATGTTAAGTCAAATCAATTTACTGCAAACCTGTTTACATTCAACACTCTTCAAGTTCACACTACGACCTATTTAATAGTTGACATCTAGTTAAGTGTTCAGACGGAGCAGAAACTGTTCGTCGTATCTGCGTATTTCGCCAGATATTCACACGCAACCACATATTTTTTAAGTAATAACACGTGACTCCATTTTCACTCAAAGACCACCTACCTATATGCAAACAGTAAATTATTTCTAATTGCAAACGTGCGTCCCCCAAAAAAGTGATTCACATATTCAGATAAACCTTTAAGATCTTTCGCGTCTTTAAAACTCTATTTAAAAATCAGTCGAGTATTTATCCATTTGTATCAATAAATCCATAAATCATATCGGTTTAACGACAAGCGGCCTTTCTGTGATCATTTTCTACGGTTACTTGAGGCCTGAATGGCTATTTGCGGTTAGCCATACGGTTGTTTTATATGAGTGGCCAGTCGCATGAGTTGTGTGCGTGAAGGTGCCTCTGCATATCTACTGGTACGCAGTTGGCAAGTGTCTACACGTGACATATCGACATTTGTGACGGAAAAGTCAGCAGGGGCACGTTGACCTTGGATTGTTAGTGGAAACCTTCCGACTTGTTTTTGATAAATTTGAAAGCGATCATTCCAGAACATGCCATACCTTGTACTTTCCGCTTGCAACATCAACAATGGATGTATTTGATATATTGGCACCTCTTTCGCTCAAGATTATCTCTATGTCTTTCTTTTATTTCGTCATAGACAGTATATAAAGAACTCCAGCCTGTTTGTCGCTCAGGCAGGATGACTCATAGTGTTCGGGTCACCAGTAGCGGTTCAAGGGAACAAGTTTAGAAATACAAGTATTTCAGATCTATTGTATTTATCCTGCGGATACCGCAATGACTATGTGTAGTCACTAGTTAATGACAGGATAATACTGCTGGCGAAGAACTACGCCCCATATCTGCGAAAAGTTGTTTGGTTTTATTACTGTAGTTTGTTTCACATTCAAAGAGCTAAACTGAAAAGTATTTACATGCAGTTGGTGTGTTCTGATTTTCTTTCGCTGTTGGTGAATTCGGTGACAAATTCGGATCCCCGCGAAATCTAATGTGGGGCAAGTTTCTTCTGGTTTTGGTCTAACTGCGTTCTGAACTTTATAGCTTGCGACGTCAAAACTGTCATGGTGGTGTAAAAATATAGATTATCTGTGCTCAACGTTACCTTTTTTTTTTTTATCTTTTCATGGTTTGATCTGTCACAGCTTGATCGTGTTTTATCATTGCAAGCGCAAGCATCTCCCCCCCCCCCCCGCGTGGCTCGGAGTCCGCGAATCCAGCTGCTGGTTGCCAAGATTTACCGAACAGTTATTATTCAGGACTCGCATGGCCGGCAAATATCGATAACGTGCTGGTAGTCTGACAACAGGGAAGGGTGAAGACCATTTCTTCTCTAAGAAGACTTTCCATCAAACTGAAAAATTCTCGAATGAAAACTAAACGATCGTGACAGGAAATATATTACAGATTTCATTAAAAGCAAAGGAAGCTAAAAGGAATACATTTTCCCGAGGCGATTCAACTGAGAGTTTTTGGAGTAAAGTGTGTAATAATATTTGCAGACAAATCAATATGATGAAACCATAAGAAAAACAACTTAGTACAGAAAGCGCTGATGTCAAACCATAGACTAGAGGTCTATGATCAAATGCACAGCAAAAATAGACCAGCAAAAAGCAGCAACAGGAAAGTACTACTTGATGCAAAGCAAGCACGTTACAGACATGTACACACTGTCAGAATTACAATCGCCGTTCTCATTACTCTATTTATTACGAAATCTTTTTGACCAATCTTCTCGAAACGTAGCAACTTTACGCAGAGAACTCTTGAGTTCCCGCTCAAACTAGAGCGGTGCCTGACAGGTACTACCTTCCCATAAACAAAAAATGTTTGTGGTAACAACAACAACAACAACAGATTTGATTACTCCGACAACATAAAAACAGAAATGTCTAATCTGTATAGCTTTCGAAAAGTCAAAACTCAACAACATCGTCAAATGGCCCCTTAACTCCCTGACAAACAAAAAACCCTCTAACTTAACCGAAATTGATTGTTTGATCACTAATGGCGGGGAATACGATGGCTGTAGGAGAGTGTTCTCGGAGGAAGTTTCGGTTCTGCCTCCTTTTACTCAAAAGACATAGCACTCGAGGATCCCAGACCGGTAATAGATGGTACAGCCAACCGTGCATACGCAGGACTTTTGTGATAAACGTGAAAGGAGGTAAAAGTTTGCAGGATTTTAACTTGAAGTTCAATTGCGATCGTGAGCTGAATAATAAGCTTACAGTTCTGAAGGACACAACTTCAAGTTCCCCCACAGTCCCTCTATCCACACAGTGGACTGTGTTCCCCCACATGCCGAGGAAAGCCGTGGGCCATTCTTCTGGTAGTTGACTTGTAGTTGCATATTCACAGCTGTCACAGCAAGGCATACAAGACCAAAAGGGTATCGTCCCCCGATCGCATCGGGAGACTGCTGGGCGGCGGCGCCCGGAGGGGAAGTGTAGCGCCACCGCCCTATGCCAATCTGGGCATGGATGTAAAAAAATAGACATCCATGATCTGGGTCACCGAGAGACTGGTGTTGACCCCTGATCAGGAGAATTTCTCCCGATATGGAGACTCTTTTTAGAAAGGTTCTGGGCAATTTTAAAAATAGAGACTTACACATTTGGAAAAGTGTACTAGTATCAAATGCTCGTTCATTATCAAATTTGAGGGTGGGATTTACCATTGTTCTGAAAAAGTTTACCACCATTGCTTTTAATAGCTTTACATATTTTCATATTTATTCAAACGGTCCTCAGTCTCCGATGGTGATGATGATGATTAAATATTTAAAAATGAAGCAAAATAAATAAATACATGAATAGAGAGGAATTCACGGCATTTTACTCACACAAAGTTTCCTTTCTTTTGTTGTTAAGCTTCATACATATAATTTGCAAGGAAAACTGAGGTCTTGATCATCAAAAGATCCTTCTTATCACGAGGTTGCAGGTTGTGAAAGTTTGCATAAATTTTACAGACTTCCCAAAAAATCTTTTCTCTGTATAATATAAGTAACAGGTAAAAAGAAGGTGTTTTTCATAGAATTCACCTCCAGTATGCGTACCAGTACATATTGGTACCTGTACTAGTAAATCCGGTGTAGGTCCACATTCTGATAAGATAAATGACATGGATTCTTTCTATTTTTCAGCAAAAACTGGGGCAAGAAGACGTTGTGTGTAAGTATGTCATTTATGTGTTGTCATAACACTTCTGACCGCTCTGCTGTAGTACAAGTTGTTGTGGAGTAGTTCGAGGTTTTGCCTGGGGTTGATTGTCGCGGACAGCAAAACCATTTCGCCCGATATCCCACCAGGATACACACACACACACACAAGACACACACACAAAGACACACATACACATACACACACACATGTAAAGAGACTATATTTTGGTATTGTTCCTGTGTGCAGGCTGTCAGAATTCATTATTGTTTATTTATCATACATGTGTACATGTGGCTTGTGTTTGCCTAGCAACAGAAGTGTTATTGTCATGGTCATAAGATATTTAATTCTTTTACATAAGACAGCTCTTATCAAAGTGAAACCCTTTGAACTTTTGGATCAACAGACAAAATGTACATAACATACACAAGCACTTGTACTTTGCTTTTGTTGCCATTTTACTAAGACATATATCAGTCAACACAAGCCGTGCCCTATGCAATTGCATATTGCTCTGCCTGTTTACTGTAACTGATTCCCTTTGTTTCTGACTGGATCCCAATGGCGTTGACCATGATAGCCTTGACACGATACAACTCTGTCCTAACAATATAACCAAGAATGTTAAGGCTTTAGAATTCAGCTGAGTCAGCAATAGTTTCACCACAAGGGTCACTCAAGCAGTTCAACAATCACGCACCTCCTATTACTAACTTCACAGACCCAGTCAATTATTAACCACACTCTATATGGTAGATTGTCATGATGTCATATTTTGAATCAAATGCTACTATTACATTTAAAACCTTTTTTCACAAGTTTCTTTGTTATGGGATTTTCAAAAGATATGATTAGTGATAATTTTCCTTCATGGAAGAATGCGGGTGCTTTTCAAGTAGAAAGCATGAAGAATTCACAATTTTGGCATTTTAATGTAAGACTTCAACTGTGCGATGGTTTATAGATTTTCCACAAAAAATGCTTAGTCAACAAAATTTGCTACAATATACACGAACTCCTTATGACCTACACAATCAATAAGCTACGTTTTTTCATGGGGTGTGATGTTTGAGGTGACATAATGCACAGTAGTTGCCGCTATGAAAATGTCAGACCATGTTTAATCTAGCATTGTTTTTAAAACCAAAGTACTTAAACTTTGAACACAGATAAGGGTAATAGTTGCCTAAAGCTTGATGTACCAATCAACCTATTCACCTTTGAACAGGCAATTTAGGAGAAAACAACAATGACAAGTTAAAAATAAGACTTAGGTGTTATGAAAATTTTCACACAGTAGAATTGCGCTGGGTTGCTCTATGGTGAAAGTGTCTGTGAGAGAATCCTTGACACTAGGAGAATGTCATTTTCTACATATGCAATGAAAACAAAATATATTTCTTGTTAGTCAACCTGCTTTTATGTTTACTTTGACTAAATATGTTTGTTTACATTTTCAAAAATGATACATTAATCAATGATTTAATCTTAGTTTTTGTTTGGATCATGATGAGCAAATACAAAACAAAACAGAAACATAAACTTACAAGCCAGCCTATAATTTCATACAGGAAACGCACCTCTTTTGTGATTGCCCTAAGTGGACAACTGAGTTGATAGCTAATTGGTCAATACTGAACAAGTACAATGTAGACGGTGATTTTACTTCAGGCCTTTAGACAGTCTGAGACAGTTATTTGAAAAATACTCATTGGTTTTGCTCATTTATATGTAGAGGAGTTAAAAAAAACACAAAGTAGCCATTTTTAATCTGGCCTACAGGCTACCAAAGTACATGTATGAATGGATAGCTTTAAGAGTATCCAAATATGAAGCTTCTTAATATACCCAATTCCATTTGTGAATCTTTATTAAGGCTTTGTTAGTCATAATATTTGATGTATTGTCCATTATTTCTGTTTGTGAAATAAGTTCGCGTTCCACTCCTAAAATCTTGTCGAACTGTTTTTTGTTCAACTCTGGTGACACTGAGGTGAAACAAATTTGTCATTTGCTAGACAGCAGAGGTCTCAGTACAAAAGGCAATCTAGATCTTTATGTTTGTCGGTTCATGCCTTCTGGTGAAGTATACTTTCAACTGTTTTGCATAAATCTTTGCCATCAGTATATCATTTTTTAGCATCTACATGAATCACAATGCAATTTTGATCTATGACGTAATGAGTAAAGAAAGACAGTATCTGTATAACTAACAAGTTTACATTTTGTACAGTGATGATCTCACTGTCATTTTATTAAGCCATCCTGGAATTTTCAATCAGTTCCAGAACCCTGCTGGAATGAGAAGGCCAAGATACCAACATACATAGTCAATGGTGCTCCAGTTTTCCACTCGGAGAGCTTTGTACCAAAATGCGACAACCATGGAATGTATTCACCAATGCAGTGCCATGGAAGGGAATGCTGGTGTGTGACAGCGTGTGGTGAGGAAATTCCCAACACACGTACGGAATCCTGGCCAACTTGTGGTAAGTTTGAACACACCAGTATAGTGTAATTTACTTATTAAATTATTTTGCAAGAGATGGCTGTATTTTTGCGGGAAAAAGTGTGTGTATATATATATATATATATATATATATATATATATATATATATATATATATATATATATATATATATATATATATATATATATATTCCTATACAGCAAGCATAATTATTCAAATTTGACATGATATGATATAATATATTGTTTTTACAGCATATTTTATACCAAGTTTTTCAACCTTCTTAACTCGACATCACTATAAAACATGAAAAACTTCTCAGAGATATGTGAAAATGAGTTTTCCAACTTTTTTGTTTGTTTTGTTGATTGTGTCATCTGGTTTGTGAGGAAAACGTATTGTTTATCGTTGATTACTATGCTGAACTCCAAAAGTGGCAGTGCTTTTATGACCTATGACTCTGTGCCATGGATTTGACCTTTACCCTGGGTGCCCTTGCGCTTGACCTTTACCATTGTTGCTCTTCAATTTAACCTTCAGATACAGACTACACACCACCATGCACTGAGATGTCTGAAACCAACAGCGATGTCCAGTGTGACAAGAAGGGTTACTTCAAACACAAACAGTGTGAGGCCGGTGAATGTTTCTGTGTCAACAAATGTGGTACAGAAATCCTGGGAACAAGAACTCCTGGGAACCCACGGTGCAGTGAGTGTAATTCAGTGTTATCTGCAGCATGTTTCATCGAAGTACATGTATGTGATACGTTTTGCATATACGATGCAATTCTGTGTGTGGCAATGAGTCATGATCAAAGATTTTACACATTTTGTCGAAAAGAAGAAAAATCAGTCTTCAAGTTGGGAAGTTATTTGAAAGTTATGATGGTCAAAAAATACAACGACAGATGGGTGAAGAGAACAAAAGATTAATGTGGGTAGAAAATTTTCATGCTAAAGTGTTTATAGGGAAATATAGTTCATAAGTGATAGAATGTATTGGAGACATTAACCCTTTGAGTGTTGTAATTTTTCCCTCCAAAATTTTAGCGCAACATTTTACCAATTTTCATGAATTTTTCCGTAATTTTGTTGATAATTTTGGACCAAATGGACATCACATTTCATTTGCTACAGTTTTTTATCAAAATTTTGACTGTAAATCTGAAAACAATTGAATGGGGTAAATTTTACAAGGCGATAAAAATAAACTTTGGCACTCAAAGGGTTAATATTTTACTCAACTTCGTGGAATAGAAGCATATATGTAAGCTGCTTATTTCTGTGGCTTAAAGTGGCACTCACACTTGGTAACATTTTTAAAGCATATGTTTTTAATGCCAACGGTCGATATTTGACGAGGCGACTGCGCGCGGATCGCAAGATATCGATAAAAACATGTCTTCGAAAAAGTAAAAGTTTGAATTCCGGTGGCCCACCTAAATTCAGCTTCCGAACATCGAACGTTCGGCACTGGGGCCATTGTCAACTGAGCTATGGAGTACGAGTCTACGCTGACGCTGCTGTACGCCACAGTACCACTGGCGTCGGTGATCGGTCGTGGCCTGTGGGAGAAAGCTTAATCTTACTGACAAGGCGTATAAACGAAAAAAAATTTTTGCTGATTCCACCAGAATTGGCAAAGGTGACTAGCACAGTTACGTGCGGTTGATAAATAGCGGCCGCCGCGTGATATGCATAGACGCATGCCACACGCGCATACCACGCGCGTGGCGTACTGTGTGGCTGACGACAAAATGTAGTCATCGGAGGCAGCTAATATTTGACATATAAAAACTGATGTTTATGTGGTATTTAAAAATATAATACAACTGATTTAGAATAATGAAAACGACAAAAACTAAGGAGAAGGTTTTAGAAACTTACCTGAGGTAAAGGCATAATGCTGTATATAAAGTCTTTGCAGTGGGAAGTAAATTAATTGCGTCGTTGAACTTATTGTAGACTCCCTAGAATATCAGCACGACAACAAACCGGGGGATTTCGAGTCAAAATTAGAACGATCGTAAAACTTCGGGATGTGAAAAATACGCTCAGGAAATGATATGTTTTTACCGATATCTCGCGATCCGCGCGCAGTCGCCAAGTCAAATATCGACTGTTGGCATTAAAAAAATGTGTTTTAAAAATGTTACAAAGTGGGAGTGCCTCTTTAAGGTATTTTGTGCCTTGAAAATGAAAGACTTAAACTTTTGTTCGAACTTTCCTCAATGAAACTTTCAACCATTCTCTTTCAAAATCAAGAACAAACATTAAGGGTTCCATGCAAATTTTGGTATCTCATAGAGAAATAAATTACCCAATATTTACTGACGTTTGAAATCGAAAATAGCTGACATCCCTGTGCTATCTCCAGAGGAGAAATTATAGTTCCTGATTTTCACAAAACTAAGCCGATGATATTTTATTGACTCCATTAGCTTCAAAATGAGCCCCACAAAAGTGGTAGAATATTGTAAAAGTTTGAATATCTGTCCCTAAGGTGCATTCTACCTGAACAGTTGTGAAAAGTTTTGGTCAGAAAAATGAGTGTGATTGGTAAAATTGAAACGTCACAACCTTTTCTCTACACAATTGTCTGAAAATGCAGTTTTAAATTGTAGGATTGAATGATAGAAAGTGACACAAGTAACTTGAGGCTTGGGTGTACAATTCATTACCATTGCTCAAATTTGTCACACAGTCAGACATCGAATGATCATTCTGTTCTTATCTGATATGTGATATCACATGGTTTATATCCATCAACAGAGGCCCTGTTTTATCGCAATGAAGACGAAGAACCTCGGATGACTGGGATAACTGACTCAACAAGGGACTCAAGCAACACATGCCCAGACAACTCACGTCCAGAAGTTTGTAACAGCAATGCTTGCGACATGATGAAGTGTCCAGGATATGAGAACGCTAAGTGCAAGACCAACAGGTGTAAGGGATGTGTGATTGAATTCTTCAATGACCAAGGAGTTCAAGTCCAGTGTAATGATGGTATGTCTGGCAAAATTCATACCTGTATTCAGTGATGTATGGCATTGTCACAGTTCTCTCTCACCGAAGCAGAGCCAAAGAGTTGAATAATAAAAATCATAAAGAGCATAAAGATCATGTAAATTTTTCTGTTGTTGACCTTGATAGGTGATGAAACTGACCATAATGGATCAATGAGATAGGCCTTGAGAAATAATGTTGCTAGTTTACTTGATTAGTGAGAACAATAAGAACATTGACCATGATGAACAATGACAACTGAAATAAGTCGAGAAGAGTGACTTTGTCCCATGATTTCACAATGACATTGGGATGTAATGACATTGATCTTGATAGCACCGACCTTGATTGATCAATTAAAGTGACCTATACAAATAATGTTGCTGTTGTACTCTATGAATGAGAACAATTATCTCAATTAATGAGGACATTGACCATGGTGAATGATGGTGTAACTGACCTTAGTGAAAAGAAGACATGACCTTGCTAAATGCTGTTATTGACCTTGATTCATGACATCAACCTTGGCAAATGATGACAATGACCTTAATGAATGATTACATCAACTCTGATGAATGAGAATAATTAGTGTCTCTATGAATAAGGACATTGACCTTGATGAATAATGATACACTTGACCTGATAGAAGGCACTGACCTTGTTACATACTGTCATTGACCTTGAAAAAATCATTGGCATCAGCCTGAGAAATGAAGGCTTTGACCTTGATGAATGGTTCTGATCCAACTCAGATTTCTGTTCTTTTTGGAATGAGATTAGTCCCTATATATTTTGTAATAACAAAAGTGTTCCATTATGTATTTTGCAGCTAAAATTGGAGTCTGTCCAACAACAGATTATATGAAAATGTTGATTGGTGAGAAATGTGAAACAACATGTCAGTCTGATGGTGAATGTGAAGGTGCTATGAAATGTTGTTGCAGTGGCTGTGGTACAGAATGTGTGCCTCCAAAAATGGGTATACTAATTTTTCTTTCTTCCCAATTTAACTGCTGATTTGTGCATTAATGTCAAGTGCCAAAAAAATGTATGAGTTTGCAAAACCATGATAGTTGAAAGGGGAAGCACTTCAATCTGGTTTTTATTAGTGAAGGTCAATGAACTTGATGGTTGCAAACCTGTTCATTCACTGTCAATCCACTTTAAAAGGTATGTGAAATGCTCACCTCTGAGCTAATCTGGTTTAAGCCACATTTGGAAAGTAAAAAATATCAATAATGACTACATCAACGTAGAAATGCTTGAACTATCATTCATTAATTTAGATTTATTTTAGATTACATTACATGAAATTTCTAAGTCAAAATAAAAATCCTATGTCTTTGAATGAATTGGATGCTGTGATTCATGCAACCTACATGTATTCTAATCTAGGCTTGATCGTTGGAATATAAAGATAGAATCCATCGATAAAGGAAGTGATGGTACCATAACACCCATCAATGTCAAAGGTTGACCTGCTATAACAGAATATCGGTCAAGTTTTGAAAATTGAAGTAAGAACGCAGACTTACAGAAGTTACTACTTCTCTGTTGTCAAGTCATTGCTCTAAGAGAGATTTATTTTTTATTTTCATCAAGATAAATATGGTAGCTGTCCTCTTGCCATCACCATTGAAGATGACACCTGCACTGATAAGTGTAACCTTGACAACGACTGCTCCAGGGACATGAAGTGCTGCTCCAATGGTTGTGGTAAAGTTTGTGTGGC
>LD350677.1:100434-130593 GCA_001465055.1 Ptychodera flava
CAGAGTTTGGCTTAGGAAGTTCCCTTGGTATATTGCAATATCCCTAGCTAAATTGGTAGGTAATTACCAACTTGCCCCACCGAAGAATAATGGCCTCAACTGTAATAATGATTTAGTCGTAGCAATGTGCAAGGGTGAAACAGTTGACGTTAAACGTGAAGCTGGATGACCGGTAACTTTTGATGATTTTTTGACTACTTTTATTTTTTTATGTCCATTGCAACTTCTGTTGTACTCCCAATAAAATTGTGAAATATCTGCTATTTAGCTTGTCAACACTGCAGTTTTAAAAGTACTCTGTTATTGTTTACATTTGAATTCTAGTCTGGGCCAGAATTCACCTGTCAACAATAACAATGCAGTCTACACATGTACAGGTTGAGTTGTCAAGCTGAATACTGTGTATCTCAACATGCTTAGGGAGTAGAACGAGAAACTGTAGTGCCATGGATGTTCTGAACAAAAATCTACATGTAGTTATAAAATTAATGTAAGTTACAGCTACTTGCCCGTGAATCACAAAAGAACAGCTTTGTCAGGTTTGGGCAGAGTACTGAGCCAGTGTTTTCAAAATTCAAAGAATTATTGTTTCTGAAAATTAAAGAATTGTACATTTTTTTAATTTCAAATTTTTCTGTGCAGAAGTATGCAAACAGTTCAGTGTATAATGTGCAAGGAAATGAAACTGCAGTGATTCCAATATTGTTGTTGATCAATAAATTCATCTTGTTGTTGACATCAAATATTAATGACATATTTCTTTTGTACAACAACAGAATCAGAATGCCAAGAAGTGAATGTTGTTGAGTGTCCACTGAAAGCTACATGTCCATATGGATTAGCTACCAACAAACAGGGATGTGACGTCTGTCAGTGCAAAAAACCAAGTAAGTCCCATCATCTATTAATACCCAATTTTGTAAATGTTTTGTAGTTCTAAAAGTTTTTCAAAGATGATAATATATGTGTGTGTATTCTAGGAAGTACTGATGTTATAGATGTTTAACTGTTGTGAAATTAATTATGACTACATTATGCTCCCTCAATATGCATAACTGTGTTTTACATGGCAACAATAAGCCCCCACAAGTGGTAGATCAGAATGGAATTGTGAATCTATCCCCAAGGTGCATTCTACCTTAAAGATAGTGACCAAATATCTGTTTTTACGGTCTCTTTTCCAGTGACCTGGTCACCGGTCAATGCTTACACCTGTCCTAAAGTGTGTCCACACGGCTATGCCACAGACATGAAGGGATGTTCCATCTGTCAGTGCATGAACACCGGTATGTCAGTGCATCTTTACATTTTACAGTCAAGTGAGGATTGGTAGCTTTGAAGTCCCAGTAGCTGTAACATGACAATATTCTCACTGTATTATTTACATGTATGTACTCCTTACAGCATATGGAAGTATGTTCCTGGTATTTAGCACTTTAACATGGCATGCATATCTGTAAATGGTTGTGATTGTTTCGAAATGAATTTCTGTCCAAACTAGTCTGTGAAGGAAAATGCATTTCAAAGATAGTACATGCGCTGTGTTCACGAGATGACTTCATGTGTGTTCAGATTACGAATGACCTAGAGAAATGTCAGTCGATACATGGAACAATGGTACTGAAAAGAATTGATAGTCACCGGGCAAATTATTTTCATCTTGCTTTTTCCATAAAATATTTCTAATTTTAGCTCTGTTTCCATGATCTGTTCTTGATTTATTAGACAAAATCTTCAAAAAAATGTCTTTGGATTTTGTGAATCTTTTTTTAATTACATAGTTTAATGTTTCAAATGTCATATTTGTGGTTTGTGCAGGTCCAGAATGTAGACCAGTGAATCAAGCCAACTGTCCTAAAAACTGCATGGAGGGATACGCTACGGATTCTGAGGGTTGTCAAGTCTGCAAGTGTCGTCAACCAAGTATGTGAAAGCATAGATTTTGTCCCCTTTTGTAGTTTTGTTGTTTAACAGTTTACAGGTGTACTACTAAACTGGCTAATTGTAAATGTCTGAAGAAATAGCTGTATGGCACTGGGCCCATTACAGACAGCTTTCATTGGAGCTTTGAACTTTCTACCAGCTAATAGTGCCATAATCTCATACAACCTTTGTGCGCTGGTTTTTAATTAGCAATAATTTAATAGTTTATATCGTGTAGTGTTTTAAAAGATGTTTGTTTAAATGTTCACTACACAAATGAGCTATTTCACAGCTTGATCTAACTAACTGCCAAAAATCGCATCATTTTTTGGTGAAAATAAGTGAATAAGTCAGTGAGAGAATGACATGTACTGTCATTGTTGTAAAACTCCAACTTCATCTCAGATGCAACAGCTGTGCTGTCTGTACTGTCGTCAAAAGTAAACAGAGAAACTTTGATTTTCCTAACTTACTGAGTTGGTACTAATGATGACTTGTGGGTAAGAAATAATTGTATACAGCAAAATTGGGACCTGTGAAACTGACAATATGTGTCCTTTAACATTCACAGCAAGTAAGATGGGCATCTCCTTGAAGATGTTCATGCCTGACATGCCGACCTGTGAAAGAGTTGACTGCAGTTTGAATTGCCAATATGGCTATGCGACAAACTCCGATGGCTGCCACGTTTGCAAGTGTACAAAGCCCGAACTGGAGTGTGCCATGGTTCCGATGTGTGGAGAGCACTGCCCTCTGGGATTTGAGACCACAGAGGATGGATGTAAGACCTGTACGTGCAAGAAGCCAAAACGCTGTCCAGTGATGACATTCATGACTTGTGACAGAAACTGCCCCAATGGGTACGCCACTGACATACAAGGCTGTGACATCTGCAAGTGCAAGAAACCAAGTAAGTTTTGGTGTTTTTTCCATTTTGGAATTCTTATTTTCATAATTTTATGAAAGAACTTGATGTTCTGGTCCCAAAGCAACAGTTTGGTTACCAGTGGCAAAAAGAAAAGTACAGGTCGTTGCAAGTAGTGTATGTGCACGTTAAGTTTGCGCAAAATGTCCTGATTTTTTACTAAAACTAAATTTTCACATCCGGCGAATTTTAGCTGACAGCCGGTTGTTTTTGCCAGCTGCCAGCTATTTTCTACATCCCTGTAATGGTATCATTATGTGTGATTTTATAATTTTGGTTGTGTGTGAAAATACCAAGATTGATGATAATTTAACAAAATATGATCAGTGTTCTCGCTAAAAGCCGGCAGCCGGCGAAAATAACCACCTGGCAAGTCAAAAAAGCACGTGACCTGCTGGCTGGTGTCACACTAGTAAAGTACTATATGTCGCATTTTCACTGAAGCCTTGCCCATATGTCTGAAATAACAGAGAAAACGACGTTAAACTTGCCAAAATGTCCCACTAAAACTCGTATGTCGTACTTCCGTAAACACATACAATCTAGAAATGCATTACGTACTACGCCCAATCAGATTAAGCGTTCTTACTCACTCTTTCCAATGCATGGAAATTTACATAGGACAAGATCTCACCACGACGTAATCATTGCAGTGATTGGCCAATTTTGTTTCGCGCCCTCTAGCATGTTCTGAGCGGGTCATAGATCATGAGGTCAAGGTGAATTTTCTCAAACAACAAACGCAATGCGAGTGATCGGAAGTGCTTAAAAGAAATCTAACGATATTCAACAGTACTTTACGAAAAAACAAAAATTAGACAAAGGTAAACGTAAGTGAATCATGCGTTCTTAAAATGTAGCTAGAGAACTTTTGTATTTGCTAATTGTACCGGGTGTAATGTCGAGCCGATGCCATCAACATCGTGATCGTGCCGGACGATGCACGAACGATCAACGAATTTCGTTCACTCCGACGGCGTCGTTTTAAGGCTGTCGTAAAACAAATTTTCATAAACTTGTCATGTGCTCGGCATTCTGTTTTATTTCCTGTACTTTATCGCCAGTAAAATACAATTTTATGGTGCTGGCAACAACAAAATAAACGGTAGCTAGCCCTGCGTACGATGCTGTGTGTTCCGCTACAGTTAATCGCCCCGCTCACCACAGCCCTGTAAAGACCCGTACGTAGGGTCGGTGACTTCAAAATCCATTTTGGGACCTGATGTAAAAAGCCAAATTACTACCGAAATTCAGCGTTCTTGGGCCCAAGTCGTATCCCTGCCTACCTCAGCTACTCGATCGCTTCCAAAAATGCCAGTCTTTTATTCACTTCTCGTAAATAACCGTCGATGTCGGCAACTCTCTCGCTAGCCCTGCGTACGATGCTGTGTGTTAGTTGTAGCATCCATCGACGGTTATGATTACTGATAAAGGTACACAAAAAATGAGAAATGAGATGCTAAAAAACCTTACTTTTCATACAATTTAACAACATCTTTGGTTACTATTGTAAAGAAAATCAGGTGCTCAAGTGTCACCAAATAAGCACAATCACACATAGTCACACAAAAAATCGCCAGCGTTTAGGAGGGGGGATACCCCCCTCCCAAACCCTCCCCCCGCTCGGCCGCTCCGCTCCCTCGCTCCTCATCAGCCGCCTGTTATTTTATTTCTGCCGCCTGAAATAAAACTTAGAGATAACCCTGATGATGCAGCAAAAATGAGCAGGAAAAGTAAGGTTATAGAAAATATGACACTTCACCGAGCCAACAGTTTTGAAGTCATCTTGATAGTATATAGAAGTCTAATTTGAACAGTTGCATGATAAACCATAGTAAACATTGCAGGCATTTGCTTGATAATTATTGCAATAGCCTTCACTTCTGTATTATTTATATTACTCACTAGATAGGCCAAAAAAGAATCCTTTCTGGTCACCGCACACATCATTTGAGAACCTGCCCGTCATGGCTGTTTTTTGGGGTTACATACTCATCAGTACAGCTATTGTTGATATCCCTGTTTGCATATCTAAAAATGCTAAAAAGAAAACGGAAGTATTATGCAGCCAGTGATAAAAGACAATAACTGTTGCATCAATAGTGCCAAACCAGCATTGTTAGGAATATAAAAAAGAAAGGAAAAAAAGAAATCTGTGTCGCCGCATCACTTTTGCTGACTGTCAAGGACCAGAAACAATTTTTGTTTTGCCATGGCTTTTCAACTACATGATTCATGCGTTCAACATTATGTAAAAGTCAGACAGACTTTGTCTTCCGTCTACATTTATTTCTGTTATCTAAGATATATTTTTGATAATTCTTTTGTGTCATGAAGAATCAACCCATTGTGTTCAAAATCTGTTTTGATAAGTGATTGCTAAGCCATGATAATTTGAATAAAGTTTGATATGGTTGATAAATATCCCTCAGAGATCAGGTAATGATTTCAATATTTGTGTTTGATCCGCAGAGACAGAATGTACAAGTCTGGCAGATCTACATTGCCCTTTGACCTTCAGCTGCCCATTCGACCTGGCCACTGACAACGACGGCTGTGAGGTATGCCAGTGCAAGATGCCGTCCTTCCACAACCAGTACAGAATAATGATGGCAAACAACAAGAAGATGACAACGTGCTTGCCTGTTACCAGGGAAACCTGCACCAAGATGTGCAATGATGGCTATGCAACTGACGTGAATGGATGTGAAATTTGCAAGTGCAAACGACCAGGTTCGTATCTGTTGATTTGTTTAAAATTATAAACGATGGGATTCATTGGGTCTCTATGCAGGATTATCATTAATTCTTGAAAAAAAGACCTTTTTCTCTAATATTAGATATGATTTCAATCAAACAGTGTATATTTTACTTTCATAGTTGCCGCAAATGTTTGGCTTCTGTTGAATTTTAAATTACGTATCGACACACAAGATTTTGTGTAATACAGTGTCCGTTGCAAGAAAAAAGAAATTTAAATGAACATGTCAATTTTCTGTTGGATATGATTCTTCACTGATATTCTTATTTCAAAATTTGGTGCAACCATGGAAGTGTACTTTAATCAACTGATGATTTAAATGTCTTTTTATCCTATTGCTGGTCACGGTCATTGGTTTATTACTAAGTTTATTATTGCATTATTGCATGCATGACATTGGCCAATACAAACATAAATTCTGAGAAATGTTGTCGCTTCATAGTTATTTAAACCTGTGGTCAGATCCTTTGATCATACATGATTTTCACAGTTTCAATCACAACATTGGTGGTATCAAAGTTAGGATTTGTGTTGAGACAGATTCATTTTTTATGTGCACAAAGCCAACCCCATTAGCGCATTGCTTACATACATTTTACGCCACGTCGGAATTGTTCATTCAGTATCTATTGCACACTGTTAGTATCACCAAGCCTAATTTGTTTCAAGCTCCTTGTCCAAGTTCATTCATTGCAAGCTGTGCTCTTGGACTTATTGTCTCGCTATCCCTCCACCATCCCGACCTCCTCCTTGGTTTAATCAGCCTGCTTCCATTCTTTGGCCATTCATTCCATTTACCCCTACCACCCCCCCCCCCCCCCCCCCCCCCCTTCCAAATTCAAGATTGTTGTCTTATGTAGCAGCATGTGCTTAAAAAGTACTGATTTTGACTTTCTTGAGAGTGGAATTTTTCAAAGTCTTGTAAAAAATTTCAGACAAACATTCATTTGTGCATCCTAATAATGGAAGTGAAGCATTTGGAATCATCCCAGTTAGTAATGAAAATTATTTTATTGTTTTTACAGGATCAGAGTGTTCTGTTGTACATGAGAATAACTGTCGATTGATGAGATCCTGTCCATATGGTCTGGCCACAGATGAAACAGGCTGTGAGATCTGTCAGTGCAAAATGCCATGTAAGTAACTTATGCAATGTGCTCACTTGCTGATGGAGTAGCTTTCAAACAAAAAATTTAAAAATCTTTAAGGTAATGTGCGCCTCAAAAGTGAAAGACTTAAAACTTTTGAAACTTTCTGCCATTCTATTACCAAATAAAGAATAAAAATTAATCAGGGGTCACTGTGCAAACTTTGGTACCTAGAGAAACAAATTACCCAAGCTTTTACAATATTTTAAATTCAAAATTGTCACCATCCCGGTGTTAATCTATTGAGAAACATAAAATTTTGGATTTTTTCCAAATAGTACGACTGAAAATTTTTCTTACTCCAAGAGCTTCAGAATGAGCACCCACAAGTGGTAGATCAGGAAAGTTTTTTAAAAATTTGAAAGTCCAAATAATGTATCTGTCCCGGTCCGCATTCTACGGTACCTGTACTCCAAGAGCTTTAAATGAGCTCCCACAAGTGGTTGATCAGAAAAAAATATTGTGAAATTCCAAATGAGAGAGAGTCCAAATATCTATCCTGAGGGGCATTCTACCAAAAGAATTGTCTTTTTTGACTGAAATTGTCAAATCAATTGAAAAAGGATTGCAACTTGCCTTTAGGACATTTACACAGTTTCACCACTTAGGGATGTGGTTAGTAGTGAGTCCCTGACTCGTAGATGTCCAAGGGTTAACATCCTAGAGCCATATAAGGTAGTGTATGCATCAAAAGTGAAAGATTTAAACTTTTGCTCAAACTTTCCATAAGGAAACTTTCAACACTTCCCTTTTAAATTCAATGATGGAAATGAGGGTCACTATCCAAATTTTGATACTGAGAAACTAATGACCTTAAATTTACAGATGTATGAAATTCAAAATCATTGTCTTAACTCTTAGGAGCTGGGAAGAAATTGAAGTTTCCATTTTCACAAACTGAGACTGTTAACACTTTACTCTCTCCAAGGACTTCAGAATGAGCCAAAACAAGCTGTAAATCAGAAAAGTATTTTGAAAACTTCATAGTCGGAATATCTGTTCCAGGCACATTCTACCTTAAGGACCTTCTTCAAACCTGATTACTACGGTGTAAAAGAAATAATTTGTGACTATAGATTTTCATCTAACCTCAGGCAGCAATCAAAAAGGGCTTTTACTCCGTAGTCTGGTACACTCTTGTGTAATCGAAATTGATTTTCTGATGTTTTTTAGCTCATATTTGGTTTTGTATATAAATACCAAAAAGAGCTTATATGATGAGTCGGTGGCGTCTGTATGTCTGTATATTTGTGGGTATGTATGTGCGGATGTATGTCCGTCACACACAAAGGCTCCCATACCGCCAAAGCTACCGTCTCAGTATTTTTTTACTGTATGTCAACACCAACAGTAAGCTGCTCCAAAGAAACATGTGGAACAAGATGTCCTGATGGATATGCCACTGACATGTACGGATGTGAGACATGCCAGTGCAAGAACACCAAGAGAAGCTGTGATGTCATCAACACAGACAATTGTGACCTGACATGTCCTCTAGGACTGGCTACTGACAACACGCAGTGTGAAATTTGCAAGTGCAAGCAACCTTGTAAGTCCCCATGATATGTTTTGGAACATGCATTTTCTTTTGTTTGGTTTTTCCTCTTTTTGATGTGTTGATGTCTATCATGCTAAATATTTTCCTGTTGGTAATTTGCATATTAAATTACCCAAAATGAAATTGTATTAATTAATTGATAAAATAAATTGAATGAATAAGTTTATTCAACTGTTATTTCAAACTAACAAGTAAGTGGAGGCATGTGTTGGCTCATGATTGATTTATTGATTATGCAATTGATTAATTGATTCATTAATTGGATTCAGTAATTGATTTGATTGATTGATAGATTGATTGATTGATCCACTGAACAATTTAGTTTTTCATCATGATTTGACATATTACTCCTCAGGTTAACTTGATATAAAAGATGAAATCATTCGACCAATCAATTGATTCATTGATTGATTGATTAAGTAATCGATTAATTTATTTGGATTGATCAATTGATTTGATCATCAACCAATTGATAGAGTGATCAAATCAGTCAATCCAATTAACGAATCAATTAGTCAATTATTTAATCAATGAATCAGTCAATACATTAAATACTGTTTGTTACACCTGTCAACACAGAGTTGTTCTGCTAATGAGAAAAACTTAATTTAGTACATGCTGACCTCTTACTGAAAAGTATTCGACATTTAGAGATAATCTTATCTAATCTTTGGTAACAATGTTGCCATTACAGCTGTTACGGCAATGAATGTCTTGTGGCAAGTCTTGGAGAAAATGTCACCACAAAATCAGATGCCTTTCTTTTCAATGGCTTTGATGAGCAAATTGACTCGAACCACATCAATGACTGAAGTTCTGCCAAACGTGTGTCCCGCCATTGGTTGTCTATTGAACTGTCAGTACGGTTACATGGAAGACCCGGAGACTGGTTGTGAGCTCTGTGAATGCAAAGAACGTACGTTTCATAATATCTGTATATTTCATACACTTTACACGCTGACAATGAAACTTTGGCTGCTGATGTACAGCTGGCTCCAAAGGTTATATCTGGTTGGTCGATTATCACTATTCTCACAGCAACTTAGGGAGTCTATTGTGCATAATTCAATGATAATGGTAGGATTCAGCCAACCAATTAGATAACAGCTTTCTAGATGCTGCACTTTAGCCAAACTTTGGCAAAGCCCTTTTGAGGTAGTATGCATCTCTGTAGTAAAAGACCCAAACATTTGCTGTAACTTTCCTCAAGAAAACTTTCAACAATATTCTTACCACATCAAGAATAAAAAGCGGGGGTCACTATACAAAGTTTGGTACCAGAGAAAAAAATTAAAATTGTCTTTTTTCGAAAAACTACGGTGAATTTTTCTTACCACAAGAGCTTTAAAATGAGCCACCACATGTGGTAGATCAGAAAAGAA
Organism: Ptychodera flava; assembly: GCA_001465055.1. Lineage (NCBI taxonomy): Eukaryota > Metazoa > Hemichordata > Enteropneusta > Ptychoderidae > Ptychodera > Ptychodera flava. The sequence continues at coordinate 110,132 of LD350677.1, forward strand.
TATTAAAAAAGTGAATTTCTAACCCTGAGGCACATTGTACCTCAAATTCTCTGGAGAAGATGAAGTTCTTCACAGTAATTGGGGTTTGTGTGCAAACATGCTTCCTTAACTCTTTCACCACGATGGTTTGACCAAACACAAATGTTTTAGTATTTGTGGTTATTGTGGACCTGTTCTAATTGAATAGGGTTGAAGACGTTAAATTTGCTATAAATAAGCCTAAACATCGCTCTTTGTTGTTTTGCACAACTAACAAATTTGAACCAAATCATCCAGCCAGCTTATTTTCATGATTCTAATCATCACTTATGTTTTGTGTAGCCTTGTAACACCTCTGTATATTTTTGTGTTTTCAGCTCCCAAACTAGCATGCCCCCCTGTTAGCTATGGCACGGTCGGTATGTGTGTAGACTTCTGCAGTGATGATGTGGACTGCCCAACCAACTCTCTCTGCTGTTCCAATGGCTGTGGAAAGGCCTGTGTGAAGGGAACATCTACTGGTGAGATCGCACACTGTGTGGTTATGTTTCTTAGAGCTTATCAGACAGTCAATGATTACATCATTAGGTATACGTGCAAGGCTAGCAGTCACCTCCAAACTGAAGCTTCTAGACTTCTGATCAAAATTGCCAAAAAGAAATTTAGATATTTTTCTTTCACAATCAGAGGTCAGTGTGCAAATGTAGATATTATAGAAACAAATCACGTCAAAATTATTTATTTGAAGTCAAAATGGTTTCAATACCCTGTGTTAACAGTTAAACTTTTGATTTTTACAAAAACAAGAGGGTGAAATTTTTTTTTGTCTATAATCTTCAAAATGAGTCCAACACAAGCCGTGGATCAACACAGTATTTTAAAAAGTTGAGAATGTGAATATATCTCCCTGAGGCACATTATACCATGAAGGGAGAAGTATCTTGCTTTGGACATTTCTTTAGGGTATATTAATTGTTGCTCACACAAGCATGTTGTTTTGTCAAATAAAGATACCTCCCACATACATACGTGGCCTTCCACTTTATTGGTGATGGGTTTTTGCCATCAGAGACGAAGTTTCCAGACTGAGCTAAGGATGGCCCACTCACAAAATATTCTACAAATTTCCTTCTTTCATCCATCATGTTTTCTTGTCTTTAATAGAATGTGTTGATGAGCATGGGTTGAGTCATCCTGAAGGCGACCTTTGGCACAGAGACTCATGCACCAGGTGTAGCTGTATGCACGGAAAGATCAAATGCACCAGCATGGAATGTCAGCCAGTTCCGGAGAACTGTCTTCCAGTGTTCAAGACAGGACAGTGTTGTCCAACCTTCCAGTGCTGTAAGTGTTCTCTCATATTGTCAGTATTCCAAGAGAGCAGTATGTAACAGAGCAATTTGAAATGGGAGAGGCATTTTCAGGGTTCATATGCACCTAGCAAGTCATTGAATTTATCCCTGAATTTTAGAGCCCCCTGGAAAGCCCTGGAAAATTGAAAAGTCACAGTCCCATGATTTTTCAAACTCAAAAAAAATGATTGCTCCTGATATTTTACAAATCATGCAAATCATGTAGCTAATGATATATAAAAATGATATACACTGTATTGTAAGAATTACACTGGAAATTTGCATTTTGAATCTCACAAAATTTGAAGTTGATGAAAAGTCCTTGTATTTTAAGTTAGGTGACTCTGAGTGTATGGATCCTGAAATTTTGATGTATATATGATGAACAATAATGCTGTTAGGTTCTAGGACAAGCATGGTGACAGGTCACTTTACTGCGCTCACTATAAGTGGAATTAACTCATTTTTACCTTTCTTGTTTTCTCTCTCTTTGTAGCGACTGAACCAACTTGTGACAGGGAGGGCCAGGTTTGGATCAGGGACATCTGTACCAACTGCACATGTAAAGATGGTATAACCCACTGCATGGGCCAGAGCTGTCCAAAGGTGAAGCCAGGCTGTGTGGCTATCAACAAAGAAGGCCAATGCTGTCCAGATATGCAGTGTACAGGTAAGATAACCTTGTAAACTTCACCCTTTGAGTACTGTCATTTTTTCCCACCAAACATTTAGTGCATCATTTAACAAATTTTTATGAATTTTTCTGCAATTTTTAAATAATTTTGGACCAAGTGGACATCATGTGTCATTGGCCACATTTTTTTATCAAAACTTTTTCAAAAATCTGAAAAAAGTTGACAGCGGAATATGATATAAAGGCGACTAAAATTGACATTGGTGCTCAAAGGGTTAAGGTAGATTGCGCCTCGGAGACAGATATTAGGACTCTCAAACTTAAACAATATTCTTTTGGCCTACCACTTGTGGGGGGGGTGAGGTCATTTTGAAGCTTATGAGTAAAAAGTTTTCACTGGCTTAGTTTAGTGAAAATGCAGCATTGTAATTCTCCCGTAGAGATAACACAGGGATGGTGGCCATTTTTAATTTCAAATATCTGTAAATATTGGGTAATTTATTACCCTAGCACCAAAATTTGCACAGTGACCCCTAATTTTAATTCTCGATTTTGAAAGAGAATGGTTGGAAGTTTGCCATATGAAAGTTTGAACAAGTATTTTGGTAAAAATTTAAGTGAAAACTTTAGTTCCAGGGAGCCCCAGAGGGTGCGCATTTTCTTGAACTGTTGGTTTTGCCTACATTTTCAGACATTACTTTTTTGTATTGTGCATCTGTAGGGTGTGTGAGTAAAACTCACCAACACTTTGAAGATGGACAGACATGGAACGAAGACATGTGTACTACCTGCGTATGTCAGAACGGCCAGAGCATGTGCACATCTATGACTTGTGAAGCTCCAAAACCAGGCTGTACTGTCATTCCTAAAGACGGACAGTGTTGCCCAACAATCATCTGTGCAAAGGGTAGGTACAATTTTACAAGCCAGAGATTATGAGAGATTGTGCCTATGATGTCACAGATTTTTAGGGTTATTGCTAACCAAGACTGAAACTTTCAGTTTTAAAAAAAGGTGGACAAAAAAGAAACTATCGGTGTGAACAAATGGTTGATAAATGCTAGCTTGTCACGATATCTTACGTTTTTGTGTATATTTAATGCCAAAAAAAAAAAACTTTTGTCGATCTCTGTGAGATAGACTTGCAGGATATGATTGGCAGGACACAGAGATTCACCAGGGAATGCCTATCCAATGAAAAGGCATGTCACAAATGGTACTCCAATGAAAAAGCATGTTACAGATGGACAATTTGATCCTGAGAGGGATGGTCAAAATTTTAGAACAGAATGTCTAAGAGGGGAAATTTTGAAATTTTGTTATTTAGAAAATAATCGAAGAACAAGAACTAAACTGCTCAAATTTGGAAAAAATCATCAATTTTTTTTCCTAAAAGAGGATTTCAACTTAAAGCTAGCGTGTATTCTTGTTGAATTAAGTTATTGAGCTGTGGTGTTCAACTGTGTTATAGTGGGTCCAGTTTCTCTTACAGTAGTATTCTGCTTAAAAAAGAGTGCCCTATATATTAAATAAACAGAAATGTTCTCCCTAGGATAATGTAATATTTTAAAATGCCTTAGAGTATCCTACAGTGTTATTAGAAAATATTGTTTGACAATTTCTTTAGGAGAAGACAAACCATGCATTGCTGCTTGGAGATCTGTACCAACAATGTTACTGATGGGCAAGCCAGTGCCAGCTCCTGGTGCCTTTGTCCCAGTGTGTGATCTCAATGGTTTCTTCAATGCAACCCAGTGTCACACTACAGGCTATTGCTGGTGTGTGGATAGATTTGGCGTCGAGAAAACTGGAACACGTACCAGCTTTGGCATGCCAGAGTGTGGTAAGTTTAGCAGTGCTGTTTATGCCAGTGTTATAGCCAGTCGTTGTACTAGAGGATAGTGACCCTGTTGGCAGAGATCAAAGAAATTGCCTACCTGTGAAGAAAGCTTACAGAAACAGCTTTTTGCACAAACATCTTTGTTGTTTGGTCCCGACCTATCCAAAAAGCATTTCTTCCATGGTTTCTTTTCAATGCAGCCCCTTTAGCTCAAGTGAATGTCTCATGCGTTTTCTAGATTTTGGAATGGAACACAATATATATATCTGTCTTGCATGCATGGTATGTGTAGCACGGTCACCAGGGGGCCAGGGTTCAATTGGTGAAATTGTGAAACTTTCCAATGCAAGCTTTTTTGTAATATTCTTTGTCAATACAAGAACCCATGACTTTGAGTCAATGGTAAAAGTACAATAACAACGAAATGAAATCATACAAATGCCCAACTGGCTTACCAGAATTGACATTTGTTTTGTAATCACAGAGGTTGAAACTTGCATGGACACAAAAGGAGTTATGTACTACGAAGGTGATGAGTGGAAGAACGACAATTGTGAAACTTGCAAATGTGTTGACGGCCTCTCCGTCTGCAATACCATGACCTGCCCATCTATCCCAGAGAATTGTATGCCAATAGAAACAGACGATCACTGCTGTCCACAGTACATCTGCACAGACTGTAAGTTGAAAAACAACCCTTTTGATAAAAGACTATATAATTCCATAGAGTTCTATTGCCCAAAGATATCTATGTACGTTCTGTAGAAGTTTATAGAGTGTGGCACCATTTTCTATAGAAATCTATAGATTCTGAAAGGTAAAAGTTTCCATAGAAATCTATAGAAAGACAATATTCTACAGAATTCTATTGACCATGTTTTGTAAGGCAAAGTAGAGGCCTTGCTTATTCAATACAGGGAAAAAATTGGCCGACCAGCGGGAAATACAACAAGTATTATACTTTTTAACAAGTATTGTATTTCCCGCTGGTGACCCAATGTTTTACTGTATTCATTTTCACTTGCTGCAGTTTTATCCCTCTTTTGAGGTTTTTTGTAATTCAATACAGTGCCTGAATTCTAAAGCCTTTTGGAAAGTCCTGTAAAAGACCTTGAAATCGAAATTAAGTCTTCAAAAGTCCTAAAAATTATATTTTGGACCTTAAAAAATCCTTGAGATCGCTGAAAAAGTCCTTGAATTTTAAGTTGACTTTGATGTACAGACCCTGTCAATGGTAGTGTTGAAAAATGTATTTTAGTCTCTGATGTAGTTGTCAGCAGTAACATTGTTAAGCATAGTTTAACATGATTTTGGAAGTGGGAGAGACTGTATTTGACAGAACACAAAAATACGGGAAAGTACAAATGTTACAGCTAACAGAATTTTATACTCTCATGGATTGTTGTCCGTAAAATCCATGCCATCAACACGGCAAATATCAGTATTATAGTTTTGATCTTTCAAACAAATGTTTGTATTATTATATTTGTTTGTTCCAGACTGCATTGACGTCAAGGCAAACCGCCACCAAGTCTTTGACCGATGGACACTGAATAGCTGCACCACATGTACATGTTACAATGAGAGAATAATCTGCCGATCCCAGGACTGCCCGACTCCAACGGAAAATATCCCAGCAGGTTGCCGCATGGTTCCCCAGGAAGGAGAATGTTGCCCATCGAAAATGATCTGTAATGATGGTAAGCTGAATATTTTGAACATTTTGAACCTAAACTTTTTAGAAAATATACATGCTCACAGACTACAGTGTTTTGCATTGAACTGTTGGCAATACGGGAACCAGACATAGTGTCTAAATTGAGGAGTTGCCAACACTGCCAGGTGAAATTATTGTCTCGGCAGTAATATCAGTAAATAACAAAGAAATCAACTCTGTGAGAGTTGAAACATTGTCTGGAGGGAGGTAACTTGTAGTTAAAACAACACCACACATCTACATACAACACACTAACTGTCCAGAAAGCATCACTTGCAAGCATTGTTTGTGCAGATCTGGTGTTGTTGTTTTGATTATGTCTGACCTCCCAGAAGATAGTGACACCTAACAGTGTCGGCAACTCTGCAATTTAGACGGCATGTTTTGTTTTCAAGGATAATACATTAAAAGGATAATACATTATAATATACATATTCATGTCAGTTTGTTTCATGATAAAATCCAATATGGTGTTCACCTTCATGTTTAAAAATGTAGAGAATGGCATTGCATGTTGATTTTATGAACCACTCATTTTCAATCAGAATTATTTTCTGTCTCATGTTGGTTTTCAGACTTTGTCAGTTCAGTATCTGTCCAAGCCAACATAACAGATAATAAACAATTCATAAATATAAATAATTCACATTTCTTATACGTAGACTGCCCTGTTGATAAGCCCGTTGTCAGGTGCCTTAGAAACCCATGTGATGATGCTGTGTGTGTGGATCACCCTGACGCTAAATGCCGCCCCAACTACTGCGGTGGCTGCAATGCTGAATTCTACGATGAATTTAACAACAAACTTACATGCAGAATAAGTAAGTGTACCAGAGAAAACTTGAACAGAGACTGGTGACACAGTATATTTTAAATAGACCATTTTGTAGATTCTGAAATACATATGTAAGAGATCCTTTTCAAATAGGTGGTACCTTGGGAGGTGTCTGCTGTATACCTCTGCCTCTCTTTCTGCTAGTATTGCTGCAGCTCTCGAGCTGTGAGTATTCATGAGAAACTCATTACTGCAGAGGACAATTGAAGCATTCCATTTTTCCTACATCAGTTGAGCATGTGCCGTGTGTCAAACCACAAACGACTGTGTTCCAGCGATCATCAAGATAACACGAATAACGATAATTTGTATCTTTATTTGTGGTTTATAGTCTGTTGACAGTTCATACCTATGGACTTAGATAAATTTTTAACACATTTATTTCCATATAATGATTTGATTTTCTGTGAGTGGACTCTTTATTTTGTGTACTCAAATGTTTGTTTTCAACTTTGCATCACAGCCACAGCATGCAACCCTGAGATTGTGAAGACAACCAAAGAGGGGACAGAGATGATTCCCAGGTGTACTCCAGATGGTTACTATTCACCAAAACAGTGTGACAACACTGGTGCATGTTGGTGTGTGGATCGTACTGGTGAAATGATTGAAGACACAAAGAAACCAGTTGGAGAAGATGTTGAATGTGAAGAAGGTATTGCTTTTTCTTTTGAAGATTTTAACTGAAATGTTAATATGAAAACAGCACCTGGCTATGAACCAATCATACTGAATGTGTGTTAAAAAAAGTGGCGTCTAGATTTCAATTTGGTTTATTAGTTCTATAGTATTAACCATTTTCCTACATTAATTCAATTATCTGCAAATTACATATAATTATTTTATGTCGTTTTTAAAAATATTTTGAGCAAAAATATTGAAGACTTTTTCCTTGGATAAAAGTTATGGACGGTATACATGATACATGTTCATCATGATCTGACAGCAACGATGACTTCTCTCTAGAATAATTTGCAAAGGTGTTATCTGTTGCATTATATTTCTGTTTGGGAGAATATGACTGTAAATATAGCTTTTTGTTTGGTTTTTATTCAGAGCCACCGTGTCAAAAGGAATTAAACGACATCCAGGACAAACTGAACCGCGATATACGTGTGACCTCTGACCCGCAGTGTGACAGACAAGGTTGGTACATGCCAGAGCAGTGTAACCCATCGACCAATGAATGCTGGTGTAGTGAGAAGGACGGCACTGAAATCTTGGGATCTCGTAAGGTCATGGGTCAGGAACTCAACTGTAGTAAGTACTAGGAGTTTCCCTACCATTGGTTCACAGTGTACAGCATTATTAATGTACACAATTGTTTATTTGCATACCATTTATCATGCATTCAAGAAAAAGAGGGACTTTCTGCTGGTAGATAATCTAAGCTTTTCATGTACAATTTTATGAAAGTGAATATCTCTCCAAGAATTGCGATACTGAACTGAACACCAAAACCTAAACATGTCATAACTTTCACATTGCTTGAAGGCTGTCATCCCTATTTCTGAACATTGATGGCCAATTTTGCCATATAAAACAATACAATTTTACCAAAATTTTGGTGGGTAAGGGACAGACCATGTATTGTTTCTTAATCATCCAGAAATCACTGAAGTACCCACCTTTCCTTCTCCTCACTAAATTTTTGGACAAAGTCTACACAGTGTAAACATTATTGTGGTCTCTAACTCTGTGATACTGGCGTTTCAAGCTCATAAATCATGAATTTCTATTGGAAATTTCTACATATACATTAAGAAGGCTCACCTAGACTTATTTATTGTGTTTGCAGACCGACCATGCTTTGGTGAAAAACACAGCGGCAGGTGTACCTTGACAAACAGGTGTCATGGAGATTACTTTTGTCACTATCTCCCCCACAAGGAGGAAGGATACTGTTGTAAACAGCCAAAGAGTAAGTTATACAGTGTGTAGTTTAGGAGAATATGTACTGATCAGATATGTAGGCCGGCCGCTCAGACATTGGTGATGAATTTGTTCACTTCAGGTAGAATGTAAATTGGGGACAAATATTTAGATTTTCAAATTTGTTCAATAGTTCGAGGGTATGTGTCTTCAACTTGTGTGGATAGATTTCCAAGCCTTTGGAGTAAATGAAGCAATTACCAATGTTTTTGAGAAATTTGAAAATTTAATTTTTCCCCATTCAGTAGCATGGGGATAGCAGCCATTTTGAATTTCAAATGGTGTTTAGGTAGGGTTTTTCTAGGACCAAAATTTACACAATGACCACTGATTTTTATCGTTGACTTTTGAAGAGAATGGTTTGAAGTTTCAGTAAGGAAAGTCTTCTAGTTTCAAGGCATATACTACCTCAATGGCCGTAAGGGGTCATCGACCATTGAAGCTCATGAACTAGAAATGTGGTTCCTAGTTTTGGTGTCAGGGTCATAAAATTGTAGCAATTTTATGTGTTGCAATTAAAATATCATCTTTGTTATGCTTTCACAGTCTGAATTTTTTTAAATATTTTATTTTGGCAGAATCTTGCAATTTCTTATGCACACAAAAGTAATTTGGGTCTCAGCCCCTCACCCTTGAACTACAGAATTTGTAGGTGCATCAGCTTTTGTGATTGATGGACCCTTAGTCAAATCTGTTCCGTAGGTGCAATGCAAGGGCAACATTCAAGACTGAAAACCTTCAGATTTGATATCTCTTTTGATCTTCGTGGGCAGTTATTATATTTGATCATTCAAAATTTGTTCAATATTAATGATTACAGCTTACATTTGACACACCACTCATAATTAATTTCATTTTCAAATGTGTTTATTTTGATTCCACTTTGCAGACTTTCCACCATATCAATATTACAAAATCATACCTTTCTAATAACACTTCTTCATTCTTTTTTTCTTGCAGATTAAAGTGGTCTCTTTATTTTGACTGTACATTTTCATCTTTCAAGACTTTTACTTAAAACAGTACTTCAGTGTAGCTTTTAAAACTCCCCAATCATCTTCAAGAAACAGTATTTTATTGAAAATTTGATCCATTTTTCCGTAAGTTCTGATTTGGGTTATCTGAGAGGGGTGTTCACAGCTGAATTAACATGTGAAACTTCTTTTGCAAAAATTGATTGAATTAATAAAACTTGTGAAGCATTTTAACAGCAGTGTGTTACGTGGCATTATTTCCTTCAAACACAGATGTATACAAGTGTGCCCTCTAAGGGGACGTGAAAAACTTTTTATTTTTGAGTATGTAGAAGAAAACAAGACTTGCCCTGTGTCAGTAAATATAGCGCCCTCTATGCCTTTCTTGATTCCTCATACTCTGGCGTGGGTTAGCGAGAAGACAATGAAAACAATTGCTGCATCCTTCCCATTCGATCAAATAGCAAGACAAGTTATTATCAGCACACAGTATTGGTGTGGATACATAGAAATGACACATTCAGATATTTTTTCGACCAAAAACTACAGTGAAACGTTATCGGAGTAAATTATGAATCCACTGAGCATTTTATATTGGCCGGCTTAATACAGCTACATCAATAATACTTGTAATTTCAATGCGTTAGGTAGGCTTGCCTTGTGTCACGACGTGTCAAATCGGCTTACCAGGCACACTAATGTATACCAGTTTACAATATGCTTTGAAGGACCAATTTTCTGTGCAGCAATAATTGGTAACTCCTAAGGATCCCTTTCATTATGAATAATGCCCACCTAGGATATTGTTTAATTGTGAAATGGCCGACTCTGATCTCAATATTCAACAGTATAGCCAAATTTGTTTCAATTTTGCTGGGTCTTCTACATATGAACACAAAGACTTCAGAGAATGCCAAGAGCATCAACATCAGCTGCTCTTTAGTTTTTCTGAAGGAATGGACACACCATACAAATATACCAATACACCACACAGACCAATTCCTCAGGAGTTCAAGAGACATATTTAATGAATACATCCTTTTATTTCATATATGTAAATTCACCTTGTGTAGATCAAAACCATAGTGCAATACAATTCCCAGAATACGACTTGCCATGATAGTTGAGTCAATAAAACTGACTGTGTATAAGTGGACAACCATACAACCCGTGAATGTCCATCAGTATTTCTGATTGGTGGATGGCCTCCTACAAGGTGCCAAAACACCAATCCAATGCCTCCCTTTTTAAATTTCCTCATGTACTCTAGTATTGTAACCCCTGATCACAGAAAATGCCCATACTCCTGCACTAGCTGTATGTAATCAATACAAATTTCACGTCTTGTTTTTCCACATGATTTTTGCCCATTTTTTGATAGTTCCAGTTTTGCTTAAAGGTGGACGATGCTACGGATGCTGTAAAGGAAGGAAAAAAATTGTGAAAAAACATTTGCGATAATCTCTTCTCACATGAGATTTCTTCACAATATTTGGGTAAAATCCACTCCTCACATTGTTTTTACAGCAGATTTCATGATCCTATGAATGACATCTACGGCCTGAACTTTCTATTTTTGACAGGTTGAATTATTCACAGTGATCATTTATCAAAACTTTGATAAAAGTATTCATCTTATAGAATTATATTTGAAGGCTGGAATGGCCATACATCATCTACTATGCATGCATTACATATGTTCCAGGATATTTGCCAAAGCACCCTCTATAGTTAATTTCAAAGCCTGATATCTTGAAGCAGTGCAGAACTGCATCAAAGTGGCATATGCAAATTCATCTGCACTGCACACACGACCTTGACGTAAGAAGTACTAGAAAGCGTTATTTCTCACCTCTTCCCAGCATGCATTAGGTCAAATGCTTCATTGACCTTATCCAGGTCCATGTTATGGGTTATGAACTCGTCAACTTTGACCGTTCCAGCCATGTAATCGTCTACAAGTTTTGGTACACCATCACGACTCTTAAAGCCTGTTAACAGATGACATTTTTGACGGAAAAATAAGACAGGGTCTGTGCTCGTTTAAGTATGGAATATTAAAGAACTCTGAGGGAGAGTTTAACTGGTTCTAACATGCAATTTGGGTGTAAAGACTATTTTTCAGGAATCTCTTTGCAAAGTGAATGTGACAAAACATGAAAAGCAAGAAAGTTTGTATCTTGTATTTATCTATTTTCCTTGGTATTCCAAAACAAGTTGAAAATTTCAGGATTTAAAATCACTGAAAAGTCTAATGTATACTACACAGTCATGACCTGGGAGAGTAAAAACGTTCAAATATTCTAGTGACCATGAGTGCAGAGACAGAGAGAGTCTTGCAAGTTGATAGGTGGGAAGGCTTACCACCAAATGCAGTTCCCTTCCAAGTTCTGCCAGTGACAAGCTGAAATGGTCTGGTTGAGATTTCCTGTCCTGATGCAGCAACACCAATAATGGTAGACACACCCCAGCCTTTGTGACAGGCTTCCAAAGCAGAACGCTGTGTTGATAAGTGAAAAAAAATAAGTAATCCACCTTGTGAAATTGACATCTTAAAGAGGCACTCCCACTTGGTAACATTTTTAAAACACATATTTTTAATGCCAACGGTCGATATTTGACATGGCAACTCTGCGCGGATCGCGAGATATCGATAAATACATGTCATTTCCCGAGCGTTTTTTTCACATCCCGAAGTTTTTACAATCGTTTCTGGTTATGACCCGAAATCCCCCGAAAGTGTGTTGTTGTGCTGATTGACGATATTCTAAGGAGTCCAAAACGTTCGGATGACGCAATTAATTTACCTCCTACTGCGATGACTTTATATACATCACTATCAATGCCCTTACCTCTGGTAATTCTTTTTTTAAAACTTCTCCTTAGTTTTTGTCGTTTTCATTTTTCTCAATCAGTTGTATTAAATTTTTAAACAATACCACATAGATATCAGTTTTTACATGTAAAATATCAGTTGCCTCTGATGACTACATTTTGTTGTCTGCCACAGTTACGCGTGGTTCGATACCTAGTGGCCTCCGCGTGGTAAGAGCGCATACCACGCGGCGGCCACTATGCATACTATGTATCAACCGCACCTATCTGTACTAGTCACCGATGCGAATTCTGGTGGAATCAGCAAAGTAACTTTGTTTTTCGTTTTTTGCCAAGTCAGTAGGACTCGGCTTTCTCCCATGGGACATGACCGCTCACAGACGCGAGTGGTACTGCTGTGGCGTACAGCAGCGTCAGCGTAGACTCGTACTCCATAGCTTAGTTGACAATGGCCCCAGTGCCGAACGCTTTATGTTCGGAAGCTGAATTCAGGTGGGCCATCGGAATTCAAACTTTAACTTTTTTTGAGGACATGTTTTTATCGATATCTCGCGATCCGCGCGCAGTTGCCATGTCAAATATCCTCCGTTGGCATTAAAAAAATGTGTTTTAAAAATGTTACCAAGTAGGAGTGCCTCTTTAACAGGTGTGTTACGTATATTTCGTACATCCTTTTTGCTTCTGGATGGTTGTACTTCAAGTGAAAATCTACTCTCGTCTTCTAAAGATCTGTGTATGTAGAAAAGCTCAGTGAAATCTACAACCTTATCAATTGGTAATGCCACGGAAATAGAGGCTTCAAGGAACAGTATTTGTCAAAAACAATATTCATCCCTTGATTATTGATTTCAAAAACCAAACATTACGAGTGAGTATCACTTTCTTTATGCTGCACCAGAGTCAAGCTTTTTAATAACAGAATATTGGATGGCTGTGTTTAACCCTTTGAGCGCCAAAGTCAATTTCTGTCCCCTTTATAAAATGTAACCAAGTCAATTTTTTTCAGATTTTTGCCCAAATTTTGATGACAAACTGTAGCCAAGGAAGTGTGATGTCTGTTAGGTCCAAAATTATCAAAATAATTACAGAAAAATTCATAAAATCTTTGGTGGGATAAATTACAGCACTCAAAGGGTGAAGAGATTCTGTGCCTGGAAAACATCCAAAAACTTAATTCATGCAACTTACTGTTATGTAGATATACCTTATTTGATACACACATAAAGCAAGATCACCTTTACACAGACAAAATATTTTTTGCTATCTAAAAACGCAAAGAGCAAACTCACCATTGTGTGGATATTGCCGATACATTCAAAGGTGTAGTCAAGCCCACCATCTGTCATTTCAACCAAAACTTGCTGAACGGGTCTCTCAAAATCCTTAGGATTGACAAATTCTGTGGCACCAAACTGTTTGGCTGTATTGGAAAAATGACAAGGAATTAAGTTCGGAGAAACTGCAATTGCTAAGATAGCAAGCTCTTTTTCATGGAATCTCTCGATTGAGAAAAGTATGAATTAATACATAGACTAGTGGTTGCTATGGTAACACTGGTTGTCATGGAAACTATATTGGCATGGTTATGCACTGATCTCATGTATCAAGGAAAAAATGACTGGAATTCCTCACCTATTTCAAATTTACCAGGATTGATGTCTACTCCGATGATTCTGCTGGCCCCAGCTACTTTACATCCCATAATTACAGCCAGACCAACAGCCCCAAGTCCCCAGACGGCAACATTGGAACCTGGTTCTACCTGAGAACATTTTATGAACATGAAAAGAAATCTTTTGTATCAACATGACTATAATAAACTACATAAAATTCTGCCATTAATAAAAAATTTAGCATCAATATAAATGTACTCCATTTTTATTTTCTTCACCCAACTCCAGCAATCTGTGGATGTCTGTGACTTCACTACAAAACGCCTGAGCTTAAAATTGAATAATAAGTCCATTCAAAAATTCCTGTTCACTTCATATCTTAACTTTGCCTTGCAAGTTATATTCTAGTTTCACACAGTTAATGTACTTCGGTAATTTGTTTACACCTTTGTATGATGTCAAAGGTCAAATTTTAAGAGAGAGTATGAATTATCAACGACAAATTTTGAAAGTGAGCTGATCAGATTTGTTCCTACTACCATTACGAAATACTCAATATTTTGGTCATGATGTGAAAATACACAGAAAAAACTACCTTTACAATTACCAATGCAACGGGAAAAATAAATCAATGCACACATTTACAATAATCAAATTTACAGCCTTTGTACCTTTACAATGTGTGATTGTGTGCAGGAGTTAGGGGCTCAGATTGTGTATGGAACACAATGGCACAGGGAAGGCCTGCACTCTTTACTTTCCCTGCATTTAAATAAATGGGAAGGCCACCGTGAGGTCAACCCATCAGTGTGTCTGCAAGCAGGGCTGGTCAAATCACTGCATGTATTTTCAATGCAATAATACATGGCACAATGGTAGAGCCACTAAAAACAAACACATTTCTTACTTTGGCGGTGTTGAGCGCTGCACCATAACCAGTGGAGATACCACATCCTAACAGACAAACTTTGTCAAGGGGAGCTTTTTCATTGACCTGGAAATATAAAGTTTATTCACATACATATAACCCCCTTACAACATTGAAAGATTTTGACTTTTACTGAATGAGGATAACAAATGCAATGTCATATGATACTGAATAATTATTATTAAATTGATTTTTCCATCATTTCAGCAGCATGCAAGTATTTGCACATCATGTAATGCTGAATTTTTGGTCAGTAACAACACTTTGAGAGACATTAATACCTAAACATGGCGGGACGACTTCATCTATCAACCATACAGAACTAGAATTTTTTGGGAGAGCTGAGAAAATACATTTCTGGTTGACAGTTCACACATAACATTCATGTTTATATATGCAATGACCTTTTCACAATAAAGGAACCCATCAAACTGGGCTACTGTTTTGCATGTTGTGATAAAACAATTAGACAATGCAAAGACATACCTTAGCGACAGAGATCTCAGCAGCCACAGTGTACTCAGAGAAAGTGGAGGTTCCCATGAAATGGTAGATTGTTTTACCGTTACAAGTAAATCTGGACGTACCATCTGGCATAACACCTTTCCCTTGTGTTGCCCTGGAAACAGCAAAACATTGACGAAGAAAAAGTGAAAGGTGAGCAAGAAGTACATAATGAGTATTCACAATGTATGTTACGGCAGAATGTGCCTTGGGGACAGATATTCGGATACTCAAACTTTTACAATGTTCTTTTGGCTGACCACTTGTGGGGGCTCATTTTGAAGCTTGTGGAGTAAATAAAGTTTTCAACAGTTTAGTTTTGTGAAAATCTTGAATTTTATTTCCCCTCATGGAGATAACAAAGGGATGGCGGCCATTTTGAATTTCAAATATCAGTAAATATTGGGTTATCTTTTCTCTAGTATCAAAATTTGCACGGTGACCCCTGATATTTATTCTGGATTTTGAAAGAATTGCTGAAAGTTTGCTTGGGGAAACTTTGAGCAAATTAGCTTTCCCTATTGAGGCATGAACTGCCGTAAATAACCATATCATAGTACTGGTGAACTGTGACTGTTTCAAAACCTGGCTACCATTCTTTTATGCATGTTGATTTTCACAACTCCTACTTTTTCTGTGTACAAAGTAACTGTGTAAGTATAAAGTAGGTTTTTCATCAGAGATCTTTAGCTTTTACTTTCATATATACATAAGATGGAATGCGAATATTTAACACAGACATAGATAGACACCCTAACATATGCTGTCTTTCCATGATTTTCTATAAATATCTTCCTCTATATTGTAAACCAAACATTGAACTACAACCAGTACTGCCAATTAAAGGACCACAAGCTGTAACATTTGATTTTTTTTCACTACTTTTGTTTTTAATGTCAACTACAGTTTCCTGTTCTATTCACCAAGGCATGTTGAGATGCACAGTATCTCTGCCTGTACATGTATAGCATATACCCCATTGTTATTGTTGACAAGTATTTAGTCAGGATTAACAATAGCAGTGCATTTTACATGCATAGATGCTGTGAGGACAAGCTAAAACAGTCGGTGTTTCAACATGCTTTGGGAAGTAAAAAAAGAAGTTCTGATAGGCATATAAAACCAAATAACATCAACTACTGGCCCTTTAATGACAAAACGATATTCTGGATGTCTCTCAACAGAGATACAAAAAACAATACACGTTTCTCCAAACTGCTGCCTCATTAAAAACATTATTTTTCAATATTGTACAAGCCAAACCTCTCTTGCACTTAAAAGCAATTCATATGCTTTTAATGCAATGTATACTGTAAATTTCTTTTATGTTGTCGATGATTGAGAATTACACCAAGTAAACAACAATAGGCAGGTCTTCACTGCTTTCGGACAACTATCCTAATTCAACTTTATACAAATTTTTGTACAGCTTTTACGTCACATTTTTGTGCATTTTCTATTTCAGACTTCTCTGTCAAATAATTCTGTCAGGGGACATACCTTATTTTACTGCACAGATTGGTCTTTGGACTGTCGCAAAATTTACAATTTCTACATTGAGGGATGTAGAGAGGGACAACGTGGTCGCCAGGTTTGACAGACGTAACTCCCTCTCCAACACTTTCCACGATGCCGCCTCCTTCGTGACCAAGGATTACTGGGAAAATGCCCTCTGGATCAAATCCGTCCAAGGTGTATGCATCTGTGTGGCAAACACCAGTAGCTAGCACCTGTTGATGACAACCAGTAAAGAAATATAGAAATAAAATTTTACATGAAAGAAATATTCACCTTCAAGATTACTGGTGTTAATCCTGATTGTTGACTTATTACCCATGTAATAAAGTAATGAATAAACAACATGTGTTGCCGCTGACAGAAATTATGACAAATTTTGTCTTGATGCACCCAGTGTTGATTATTGCTGCACCTTGTGGTTGGATTGTTTGGGTCTGATGTGACTTTTGCAGTTTCAATCAAAACATCAGTGATAACAAACTGCAAAACTCTCCATTCTTGTAGGAATAACTCCTGAAAATATTGTGCATAATTTCTGGACAAATATTCATTTTTTTTTCCAACAGATTTTGACAAAACTTTCAGTCAGAGCATCATGCAGTGATAACAAAGTAGACAAATTTCTATTCCTGCATGAGTATTTGAGCAAGTCTTGTCAAACTTTTGGACAAATATTTTTGCATATTGATGTTGGATCCCTGGCGTCGTCATTATGATCAAAGTCCTATTGACAATGGTACATGATATCCACAGTAGAGCTGACCTATGTCACTGTATTTATCTTGCAAGCTTGTTTGTGAAACCTTTGCACCGGTAGATTGTTAATTCTGAATAAGCGTGAAACAGGTCCTTATCTACAAATCACAATATGACTGTTGATGGTGATATACTTTATACTTGGAAAGAGAATGTGATGGAAGATCAAAATCAAGTGGGTGCCAGGTAATTGCCAGTGGCTAGAGAATTAGGAATTGCCATCTTACCTTGATCCGAACTTCACCTGCTTGTGGAACTCCCACTTCAACAGTTTCTATTTTCAGAGGTTGCTTTGCCTCCCAGGCAACAGCAGCCTTGCAAGTGATGACCTGGATAACAAAATATTCAAGACAAATTACACACCTGAAGAACACTGGGTCCAATTTACATTATGGAAACAACAGAGTTTTCTAAGGAGGCGTTGTCATGACCTTTTTGAAACAGGACCCCCTAAGATAACCCGGATTTTCAAAACTTTTTCAGTGTGGGCAGACTTCCCTATGTTACTCAATGGCAAACTTTTGTTTGAACCTTGACTGACAGTTACCATGCTTGACTCAACTACTACGCTAAGATAGCTAGGAGTGATTGAGTAAAACCATAGCGATAAGCTTTTTCAGGACACCAGCACTTCAAAAATCTTTCTCATTATTCAAACTCTTCACCACTTCATTTTAGCAATTTTCCATTACAATGTACGCTCTATCCTTCTTTGATCATTATCATATATGTTATTACCTTCAAATGAGAAACAGCCCCTTGACTATAGGCTACATTGAACTATACTAAATGCATTCTCATGGAAAAATTGT
This sequence comes from Ptychodera flava, assembly GCA_001465055.1. Classification (NCBI taxonomy): domain Eukaryota; kingdom Metazoa; phylum Hemichordata; class Enteropneusta; family Ptychoderidae; genus Ptychodera; species Ptychodera flava. The sequence continues at coordinate 128,361 of LD350677.1, forward strand.
TGAAAAGAATTGGTGAAAAGTTAAATACTGATCAAATGGGACACAACATTAGTTGATGAGGGCATATACATTACAGAGACAACATACCCTGTAGAATGCACCATGGCTATTTTCATTGTCTGTATCCTTTATACTGGTATATGCATGTACAGGAATTTCATTGCTCTGTGGAGTTCTCAATACATCCAATTGGTTGATAAATCATATTTCTCTCTGTTCAAGATTGTGTAATTTTTCAGTGAGCACAAAACGCTATCATTGCTATTGCAAACACAAAGACGTATATATTTTCACAATCCAAGCTTTAATATATATTTAAGAGTTAGTGGCAAAGCATGCTAACCTTTTTCAACAAATTTCCATTTTTTTCAGTTCGAAGTAATATTCAGTATTTCAAGGGGAAGGCAAAAAGGATTCAATTTTCTTCAGCACGTTGAGATGCAACATAATTTATCTATTTCTGCCCCCGTCTCCCCCCAATGGTCGCTCCCTAGAAGTTCAGGAAATAGGCGAAATCTGGTGGTAAACTCCTCAAAATCTACAAAACTGAGAGCGAGCAATTTTTGCAATTATTTCTATATGCTGTCCTAGCCACTTTGTTGTGAACCAACAGTATTCAAATTTCAAAAATTCTCACATGCCTATTTTTAAACAAAAAATCAAATATATGAAATACCTGGGCAAACTTTAAAGTTTGTACAACTATCAAGTTCTCCACTAAGCTTGGTCACGTTACCTGGACCACGGACATGCACACCGGAGCGGATGTAGAAACAGCGCAATCTATTTCCCTTCGGCCAGAAAGCGCCGAGCGGCCACAGCAGCCAGAAGATTGACAGACAGCTGTCTCATGACGGGGAGTGACCCTGAAACCAGTGCACCGGAGGTATACCAAAAGACCTCAATGGTTATATGCAACCCACGTGTTCTTTCCGTCATATACTTCGTACCTTGCGCGTGCACCTTCAGCAAATATCATTGTCCCCCAGAACGCAAATTTATTTATGCGTTAACACACTGGTTGCTATAGGATACTCACCTTTCCCGCCGTTTCGGACATCGTGGAGCAGAGACGAGCACTGTTTCGGAGGCTTGGTCAACGTGCGAAGTTGCTGCCAGAAAGATCGTTGCACACGACACGCATTCGGTCTCAGAAGATCCGAGTCCTGACCAGACCGCCTAAATGACTTTGTTTTGCAACGTTTTCACGCTTTCGTGATTTCCGAAAAAGTAGCCTGTTCACAAGTTAACATGATTTCCACCTTCTTCAATAAGTTCTGATTCTCGGCAAATTAGGGGAAACACTTTTTTCTGCTTTCTGTTTCACTCACAACGCACCAAAGCGACCCTAATAAATGGGTAGAAAGTTAGAGGGTCCGTAACGGACAATTCATTTTTCCATAGGAAACGGCAACCGTTAGACAAAGTCTGCCTATCGTAAAACACGATTAATCTTAGCAAAGGAGTCGCACAAACAATTAAGATACAAGTTAAATAATATGTGCCGAGGGATATATATATTCTCTGAACACTGTTCTATAGTTTTATGGTCTCATTTATACTCCAAGTATCAGCACTACCTGTCAATATAATGGTTGACCCGTGTTTGACCTCAAGTGACATCACCTCAAGTGACACCAAAATGGCGGAAGCCAGCGATGTTAGCGTTTCTAACAAGTCACCGGCTTTTATCGCAAAATCTTTTGCAGCCGGAGGTAAGTGACATTTTCCTCACAAATGAGATCCTTTAAGATTAAACAGATGAGCTGAAATACAGTAGAGAGTCACGCGCATTGCTGTCAAAAGCAGATCACACACACAGCGAGTACATCATGTTTGTGCTTGTGTACAGTACACCGACACCCGGTATTATCAGATTTGAGCCATGCGGATGTTGTTTGGGTATGGAAAATTAACAGCAAATAAAGTTAAGTCACGTTTACACCGCACATCCTTGTTGTCATGGTGATAAGCACAACATAGCGGTAAAACTGACACATTGGAAAGATATTACCATACAGCACAAACATGATAATGATAATGATGATGATGATGATGATGATGGTGATGATTGTATCAACATAACACCACCGCCGTCACAACCATAACTCCCATCATTGCCATTGCCATGATCACGGCCACAATAGTCATCATCATCCTAACGTTACTTTCATTCTCACAGTCACCACTGTCATCCCTCAACCTGCCAATGTTATACCAACAATCTCTGTCA
>LD350677.1:139487-150639 GCA_001465055.1 Ptychodera flava
ATATGTATTTTAAAATGCCTTGAATAGCAAGTCAGGAAAATCTTTCCTTGCGAACTACATGCAATGAATTCATTATCACTGGAAATAACTTTCAATCTTCTTGTTAGCTACTCTCTTTACAGCTGAAATGCAAGTCAATTCTGGATCAAAAAGACTCCTTTGCAGCTTTTGACACCAAAATTTACAGTCGTTCAACAGGCTGAAGCTGACAAGCTGACTGGTTGCTATAAACAATAAAGGAATATGATACACTCTAAATAATATATATACCGGTATATGTAAAGAACTTGCATTATTCTCAGTTTCGTGCAAGTTTACATGGTAAGTGAAATCTCAGAACTATATGATCGGAAGCAAAGAAAAATGAAAAAAGTGGATTACCATTCCTTTGGCGTCATCCGTTTTCTTCCTTGGCGTAATTTTTTATGCAAAATACCGGAAACTTGCCTGTTGCAATCACTGAGGTCAGGAAAATAATGGTGACCACATTGCTTTTAACTTATTACAGTTAGTAATTTGTGGGACATGATGAGCAGATATTTGGGCAGGTAACTTTGAAAAGTTGTCCAACCAAGCAAAGTAGTGTTCTGCTTCTATAACGATGCCTTGGTAACTATATAAATGGTATGACTATGCTGGCAGCCAATCAAACAGAAATTATTACCGGTACCAATTGTCTTTTTAGGCAGGTTACTGCAAAATTTTACCAATCCTGCCAAAAATTTACTTGCCCCCGGCAGGCAGTTATTTGGTACTTTGTACATTGTGAAATTCATGCAAAGTTTTGAAGAAATATTCCGATAAAAACTTCATGTACTTACTTAGATTTCATTTTTTATCATAACTTTATCCTTCTAAAGTTATATCCAAGAATGATTTTATTTCTGTGTGTGTGTTTGTGTATTTTTTTAAATGCATAGGGATTTAAAACAGTATATATTTAAGACAAATGTTTACTGTGTTGTGGACTTATGAAGTTATCTACGAGTGAGTGGTCTATTAAACAGGCTTAATGTGATATTTTATTGTAAGAATTTGAATATTTTTTATTCCTACTCTAAGCGTTTTAGTCCAAGTATGAAAAGTGTTACTTTCAAACTTTAAAACAAGAGGACAAACAAGAATCCTTGTACCATGTTTTTTTGTCATCTTTTCTGTAACATAACAAAAAGTGCATCATTTTCTTCTCAAAATCAGTACTTCTCTGACAAATCCACTATGCAGATGTAAGTCATACACCATCATTGCATTTATCTTTGAATGCTTTGACTTTGGACAAGGGAATGAAACACTGTCTCATCATTGCAACAACCCCATGTTGTATCATGTATCTGTCCTATTGTGTATCTTTAGTATCATGTCGCCGTGGATCATTCAAACTTTTGTATGGCAAAGGAGACGGTTGCACTTTATCTCAGACCCTAAGTTGTTGAAGTGCAATACCCCAGCAACAAAATTATCATGGAGCTTATCCCAACCATGGTGAATCTGAAATAAGTTGCTGGACGTTCAAGCTGCTGCCAGCTTTTGACCAACAAACATTTCCAAAGAAAATCTGAACAATAATGTTCAGTGTCATGCATATACATGTACATACAGTCAGTGCAAATTTGCGTATATTATGGAAATAGAACCAAACCCTCACAAACACAATGAGTAAACCCTTGCTCTGTGCATGTTTTAATTATCAATTCCCCTTACAAAGCTACTTATCAGATCTGTACCTCTTCGTTGTAGAAATCCCTTCTACCAGTTGAAACTGTCATGCTCTTGTGATGATGCCCTGCGGTCTAGTGGACTGTCTCTCTGTCAATGGTATCTTGGAAAGTAGACTGTTTCTCTGATAATCAAATCTTGGAACAGCTGATACTGAAAGTATTACTTACACTGACATGTACAAATGGCGTTCTTATACTTAGTTAATATATATCACATGTGACCCTCCGTAGACGCATGATATACACCTGTGTTTTCAGTTATTTTTGCAAGTTTTTTATTTCTTTTTTTATTTTTTTTTCATTTAGTTCATATGATGTTGTACCTTCTCTGTGTTGGTGGTATGCCTGTTCAACTGTCTAGTTATAGCCATCAGTTAATAAATTTACTTCCAAGATATGCAGACAAAGTTGATGTAGGAGCCAACTAATATTAAAATTGCAGTGCTCTTCCCCCTAACAGAAACATTGCCATTTTGGTAAATTGTAAAATGTTGTCTCTGTTGAATTATCAAGGTACAATGTGCCTCAGGGACAGATATTCATAGAAATTTTTTCACAATACTTTTCTGATATACCACTTGTGTGGGTTTGTTTTGAAGCTCCCTGAGAAGATAACGTTTTCACTGTCTCATTTTCGTGAAAATTGAAAATTCTATTTTTTTTCCCCATAGAGTTAACACCGAAACGGTGGCCATTACTTTGAATTTCAAATATGGGTACATGTACGGTCATTTGTTTCTCTAGTTCCAAAATTAGCACGATGCCTCCTGATTTTTCTTTTTGGTGTTGAAATAGAGTAGTTGAAAGTTTCCTTGAGTTGAAAGTTTCCTTTTGAGTTTGAGCAAAACTTTAAGTCTTTCGCCATCTACTTTGGCTTGTATAAACAAGAATATGTTCATTTTGACCAAAACACAAAGAGGGGCTGTATTTTGTTACCTTCCTTTAATCATACACATTGAATTGTAAAAGTAGACGATTCAAAACTGCAGTCATTAAAGTAACATGCAATGCAACCAAGTTTTATCAAATTTTTCATCTACATGTATTTCCAAACAAATCATTTACTTTTGAAAAAAAATAATTGTCTTGACAAGTGTAATAACAAAACTTATTAATATTCTTGTAAATTTTATTGATTATTTATTGTAAATGCAAACCCTAAAAATATTTAGAGCAAATTTTAATTTTTAATTTGCCCTATTTGTGTTCCTAATTTTGGCTTTGATTGATTTGAATGATGTATGCATAATTTAACTGTAAGTATATGGAAATAAATTCTTCAACTTTTTTAATGAAGCTGAATCAAATTGTTTTTTATGCTTTGTCATGGAAAGTTGAAGCATAAGACTGTAGGTTGTATACTGCCCAATAAAAATCCCACTCTCAGACCAAATGCAAACTCAGAACGAATCTCCCACCCTGGTTTGTTGTAAATTTTGCCCTCTATGAGGTATTGTACGACTTTAAATTTGATGTCTATGGTGGAAATATGGACTTTTTCGACTGTCTATGGTGGAAATAACATCTTATCCAATAACATCTGAGATGTTTGAAAAGAACATCTTACCAGGGTAGGAGAGATATAAAAGTAAAATTTGTAACAGGCAGCTGGCATCCATGGCAAAACCATTAGAACTTTACAGTTTATATATATGGGCCATTATATATATATATATATATATATATATATATATATATATATATATATGTATGTATGTGTGTATGTATATATATATATATACAGACACATGCAAACTGTACATCCTATAAGGTTCAGAAATCTTAACGGTGTAAGCAGACGTGCCATGGAATGGAGTTGTTGCTTGCCAATTTCCTGTGGATATTCCATGGCATTGTTTATGGAAAGATTCTGATTTTATAACGTAAATAAAATTAGGTATTTCTTGGTCCTGATTGCAGGTGCTCGGTTTATTCTGTATGACAACAGTACTGAGATCGTATTATTATTGACTGCCCCTTTGAACAAACTGTAGAATGAACTGTGCATCTGTCACAGGAGTCAGGTATTCTGATGCGGTGACTTCCGATGCGTGGATTGCCACCTCGGACCATTCCAGGGCTATACTACTAAACGAGGTGATCGTAGGTGCCGTGTGCACTATTTGCATCTACATTACAATGGTTATTCTTGTCAGTTTTCGAATATAAAATGAATCGATAAACAACAATTTTTCTGTCATAGTGAATGTTTTTTCCCTCAAAATGATCAAAATGAAAAAATATTTATCGTTGCTGTTCGACCTGCCATTCGTAGAGTGGATCCCTCACCATATCAAATAATCGACTCTCCCGTTTAAGTATGACCTGTGACCTTTCACCTCAGGGCGAACTTTGATGTCTTAACCATAAACTTGTATGGAACACGATGCGAACGCCAGAGAGATTCCACGCCGTAATCAGTTACTAGGTGCAACTCCAGACGACAATGTGATAGGAGACATGTGTTACAATGTCGTCCCGACTGTAGCAAAGACTATCTAGCTGCATGAAAAGACAGAAAAGCCACAGTCGTGAAAGTACAACTATCGAATGAAGCGTTGAATTTTGAAAGCAATCGGTAAACCCTACATCACTTAACATGAACTTTGTCAATCAAGTTTGAAATTCTAAACGAAGTAAAACACTGAAGCCAAGCAAAGATGCCGGACGACACGAAATCCCCCATGTTTTTCATCAAATCCTTCGTCTCAGGAGGTAAGTTGACCTTTTCGGAAATATTACGGTCACTTCCACAGGTTATCGTAATGTTGCTTGGATAGTCGTTCGAGGCGGGCGGCCGCAGGTCGCCGTTTACTTGGAAAAAATCTCCAGTAAACGGCGACCTGCGGCCGCCCGCCTCGAACGACTATCCAAGCAACATTACGATAACCTGTGGTCACTTCCAGTCCCTGTGTAGATCTACACAATGCATGCTTGCTAAGATATTTTTGGATGCTCAGTTCAGTAGTGGCAACGGTGCAGATTTCATTCTTCATGCTCTTTGAGGCTTTCAAAGGGGAGGAGGCTAGCCACAGTAAGCAAACCATATCAATTCAGCTATTATCTACCATAATTAAAACTTGTCAAGACTTACAACTGGTTTTGATACGAGTATAAGCACATCCCCTTGATCGGTACATACGGGTACATCGTCATGGCCCTCGCCAGTTCAGTTGAATGAGTTGTGCAACAGGTATGAAACGATATACGAAGACCTCCTTGATACCAACTTGATGCCCTTAAACAGGGTAAACCATAAACAGTACAAAAGGGATCCTTTTGCAGTTTGTACAATAGCTGTTTTAAAATATTTCTTGTTTTTCTTTGCAAAACATACAGCACATACTGGTATGATAAACTGTGTATTTGAAAACAGTATAAATGGGATATGGCAAATGATGTTTAGTTACAAACTTATTTGCCTAAATTTTTCATTTCCTGAAAATTACTCCTCATTGAAAGCTTGAGTTGCATTCAAATAAAAGAATATCACTGACTGTATGAAAGGAAAAAATAATTAATGAGATCATGATCAAATTGAGAGAAAATTCCCCAAAATGGTGTACTTAAAATTTCAATTTCAAGAATTTTTCTGTGAAATGAAATGTGTATAAAATCTACATGAGAATTTAATCTTCTGTAAAATTCTGAAAGATTCAGCAATCACGATTATCATAAAGTTTAATCAAGGTCAAATATTTCTAAAAAGTTTATTGGTGCATTTGGTTTTCAGACTTCACATACTTGAATGACATGAATAATGTAAATTACAGGTCTATCATATTTTTATTTGCCGTGATATAATGCATGCCTTTTATGAATATGAATGAATCTGTGATCACACTTTATGTAGGACTAATCATATCTTCATTTCAATACACTCACATGCCATTGTTTACGGAATCAATCAGTGTCTACTCAACAATGGGGTAAAGGTTGCCCAAAGACATAATATCATGTAACAATAGCAGTAGCAAAGGCTTAGGCTATTACATAACTACGTATTTAAACTTACATGTTTTTCCTTCAGCACAAGTGACAATTAATTTCCGAAGTTGTGAATGAGTTGATCAAAATATGTTTTTGGAGAATTTTGTTGGATGATGAAAGCTGACTGCAGGCTTGCATCATGGAGTGATTGAATGTCAAAGGTCAAACTTTCCAGCGTGAAAAATTATAAAAATTGATTTTGAATGTAAAGTTATCAGATACTCAATTGTGAAAAGTAAGAGTTTAATTATAATAAAGAAAACTGTCTGAAGTCATGATATTTTAATGTGATAAATAAATTTTTTCTAGGTATTTCTGGAATGACGTCAAAGACTGCGATTGCACCTTTGGAGAGGTTGAAGATTCTGCTGCAAGCTCATAATAAGCATTATAAACAGTTTGGTAAGCAAAAAAACAGTTTTGTAAATGTTTTAAACAGTTCTGTAAATCATTTTAAACAGTGTGTAAGCATTGTGACAATTTGGTAAGCATTGTAATTAGTTTGGTAGGCACTGTAGCAATTTGGGACAGAAAATGACATGTCCATGGTTTTGACAGATTTGAAATGGGCCTACATACTTTCAAGGCAAAATTGTCGGCAAACCCCAAAGAAATAGCTTCTGTTGGCCTGCCATGAATTTATTGAATGATAATTACAGTATTGAAGTTTAATGGTAAGTTGTATGCTTTCCCGTTTTCACAAATTTCATCAATGTTTTTGGGTCGCAAATCACTTCAATGACCTATCTCTGTGCTACACAAGAGCTAGTAAAATTTTGTGTAACTGTAGTGTTTACAGAACATTGGTTTGTGATGATTAAGGACAGACTGCACTTTTTGTTGATAAGGACAAAGAGTCCTGCATCTACATGCACCATGGAGTTTTGCACAAAACTTCCTCTGATTAAACTTAGACAGATACCACACTTTTGTACAAAATTGATTTATTTTGTACTGCTTGCAGCAGGCTGTTATGCTGGATATGCAAATCTCAATGGACCCACTATCAGAGGAAAAATAGTCTATCATCCATAGCATTATAATACATAAGTGGATTTTGAAATGTTTTTCAAAAATCTGCAGACTTTGTACATGAGAAAAACAGCCTGTTAATCATAATCAGACATCTGAAATTTTACAATAATGACCATCACATAACTGTACCTCTCTCTGCCTTTTTCTAACAGGTGTATTTTCAGGTTTATTGGCAATTTACAAAAGAGAAGGGTTTTTAGGATTCTACAAGGGAAATGGTGCAATGATGGTCAGGATATTTCCCTATGATTCAATAAAATTCATGTCATATGAACAATATAAAAAGGTAGGTAATATTTCTCTGTGTGTGTGAGATTTCAGTCATATTCTGTGTTTGCCCAATTAAGTGTACAGTGTTATGATTGGCATATGTTTGGCATATGTTGGAGAGGCTCTGTAAATTTTGTTGTTCTTCAAAACCCATGAGCTGAGCATTAATCCATCTTTGATCTGAAAATGGAAAAAGAAATGTAAGATGTGAAAAAGCCTTCACTGCATCAAAAAGAATAATTTTTGGTATTTTTCACAGCTTACTGCACATTATCTGGGACCCAAGAGCCATGCTGGAAAACTGATGAATGGTGCCCTCGCAGGTGAGTGAGACAATGCATTGGGTCAGAATGACACCACTGTCATCTCCCAGGGACATAGAAGGTTTAAGTTGTTAGTATAGAATCAGAGAAAGAGGGGAACCATATCAGAGATTTTCACAAACTAGTCCTATATGCAGTATCTATTTAGTCTAGGTACCGGTAGTATTTTACGAGCACTTTTACAAAGTCTAATGCTATGATAGATCTTACAATATCATAGCTAGCAAAGATTGAATGACATTCACAAACCGATGTTGAATGAAATAAATTCAAATCTGCAATGTACTATCATTCTCATACAAAAGCAATGTACAGCCAACCATTTTCACTGAGCAAAAAAACGCTTTCTTAGAGAATTCAGAATTGACATTTAGCATCATGTATGTCCACAAGCAAATTATCCAAAGAGCTCTCTTAGAGAATTTAAAATTGACCCAACTAGTCAGTCCAGTCTACTGTCAAATGAAATTAGATCAGAGATTCTGTAAGTGATGAAGATAGTAGACTATGTGTACAAGCACAGCACTCAGGGAAAGTGTTCTGATAGTTTTCTTATGCCAATGTCAATTCACTACACTGTGACCTGTATTTGAATCACATACATGTTGACCAGTTTTCACTTTGCCTTATCTCAATGAAATATTCATACTTTGTCAAAACAGAAAATTGCAAGATTTTGATAATAAATTTACTTGGAAGTTTAGAGAAACATGGAGAATCGTTTGATATTTTTATTTTAGGTGTGACGGCAGTATCCTGTACGTATCCACTTGATATGATCAGAGCCAGACTTGCTTTCCAAGTCACTGGTGAACACATTTACACTGGAATAATTGACGCTATAAAAACCATTGTCAGAAAGGTATGTATAAGTCTTTTTTGTTCACAGTCTTCAATGCCTATCTATATACCTCATTCAAGCCTATTGCAATACCACGCGTTTGTGCATGCAGTGTTAAAAGTTAATTACTGCCTGCCGTATCAAAAGAATAAACTTTTTGTATAACTATCCTTTGTTCGAACAGGAAGAGACGATGTAACTGGAGGGCTGTAGTTTTGTTGTTTGTCACCATATATGTGAGTTGTGGTTTCACGTCTGTGACAGCTGTGAGCATGTCACACATTGATAAATTGTTAGCATTGGTAAAAAAGATTGTAAAAATGTACTTGTGATGAGTAGCAATGTAGTGGTAAAACTATATGAACTTGATGGCTAAACAAAATAGAGGAATGTTGCATGTGAATGCTAAAAATGTTTTTCTGCCAATGAGATAAATGCATATTGTTATAATATTTGTCCTAAAAGACAGAACATGGCGTAGACTTGGTATCTATGATCGACCTTGATAGTAAATTATGAATGCCTTTTGATAATTTTTTTTCTGCCATTTTTCCGTTTCTTCAAGGAAAATGTAGGTGTATGCAAAAATACCTATTAGAACAGTCTGATTCATTGTAAAATATTCTTTTGTGTATTTTCTGGTTTTCACTCCTAGCCTCTTTGCAATACTCTGTCTTTATCCATGATCATGAAAGTTGTGAAAGCGGACGTTTTCTGCCGATTGAAACTATAAAAATAAATCAAACATGCCATTATAAATTGTCTAGAGATATCAAAATGAAAATTTCATTGCAGCATACAATCACTTTTCCTCACACCTCTGAGCTATTTCTGCCTAGGCCCTAAAAATGGAAAGTTCAAATTTTAAAGTGTTTCTGTTGTTTGATGCCAACACACATTTTTAGTAAACTGCCATTCAAGGGAAAATGTTTGTTTGCTTTAATACATTATTTGATGTTTGTTGCTGATTCCATATACAATACCTCAAATTCAATGTCTTTCATATCATTGCATGTATAAAAGAAAAATGATAATTTTTTATTTTTCAGGAAGGTGGAATAAAAGCTCTCTATAGAGGTTACACCCCCACTATCCTTGGAATGATTCCATATGGTGGTGAGTAAACAGCTCTATAGTGACTTTCTTCTTGTACGTCTTTGTTCTAGTACGTAAGAGGATTATGGGGGTGTCATAGCCTTTTATTTTCCATTGAAATTGTAATCTAGTAAGTGAATTTTCTGATGAGACAATCTGGTGCCAACACGGGCCTTTAATTAATTAAGTGTAGCTTGAAGGAAGCTTTCAAGGAGTAATGAAAAATAAAAAGTGAAAACTCTAACAGAATGGTACTAAATCTATGACTTCTGGCAGTGTTTGTTCAACCACAACAATTACATGATCATTGTTATGTGGAATATGATGATGATAGAGTTATTTCATGGTATTCAGCTGCATAAAATGAGATTTAGATTGATAACATGAAAATAGCAATGTTTGATAAAAGGTATTTTACAAAACAGGCCTGTGTGTTTCAGCCATATTTCTCCATGGTGACTTCTGGCAACATTTTGATAGTGTTTTATTTTTATCACACAGCTCTTTCATTTTACACATTTGAAAACATGAAGTACATCTGCCTGACCTATGCACCAAACATCCTCGGTAAGAGATCCGCGGCTACGGATGAAATTGTGTTGAGAGTTCCTGCTAGCCTGTTGTGTGGCGCCCTCGGGGGAGCAATAGCACAGACAATCTCGTAAGTTTGTTTTTTGACTTGAAATGATGAGAGTATCTCACCAGGGTTTACAGAACAGATGTTTAATTTTGGTTTATACATGACAAGCAATTGACACCAACTAAGTTATCATTTGGAGATGTGCTGACCACTTCTCACAATTTTGAGACATAGCAACTATTCAGTCTCTCCTAGATTCCTGTGTGAAGAGTGAGCACGTCTGTGCACGTTCATGCGAAAATATAGTCAGTACTTTCTTCTAGCATTTTCAAGAGTCGCAAGTTAGTACAGTGTTTCACCCTACAGTGCATCTTCGATTCTTAAAGAGGAAAATCTGTGTCATGGAGATTGAAGAAGCCAATGAGTGTGTGTCTGCTTCTCATGTTGTCTGTGAAACAACCTCTCAATGCTGAAGTTGGTGAAGGAATACTGATACAATCACTTTCACTGACACAAGATCAGACAGTAAAATGTGCAATACTGTAGAAGAAAACACTCATTACCTTTTATGACTCTGTAGATGTATAGTAAATTTGATGTATTTTCATTTTTTCAGATTTCCCCTGGATGTTTCTAGGAGACGGATGCAACTCGCCATGGTCCTTCCAGACTCCAAGGATTTCAGGTAATGTTTTCTTGTTAAAGGTCTTACAAATGCCTCAAATGGGACATTCGAAAATTGAATACAGCCAGAGATTCTGTCAACATCATGTTCTCATGAACTAGTTGAGGAATTTATACATCAGATGTTTGAATCATCATCTGAAGTAATTTGTGAGAGATGTTACATTGGCGCCGGCCAATCAATAGTGAAGCTCTGTTCAGGTAGTATGTGCCTTGAAAGTGAAAGACTTAAATTTTTGCTCAATCTTTCTTCAGGGTATAAACTTAAAACCATTGTTTTTACCAAATCAATGATAAAAATCAGGGATCACTGTGCAAAGTTTGGTACTAGCAAAACAAATTACCTAAAATTTACCGATATTTGAAATTCAGGATGGGTGTCATCCCTGTGTTATCTCTATGAGGAAAAATAATTTTTTGATTTTCACAAAAATTAAGATCATGAAAATTTTTCTTACTCAAAGGCTTTAAAAAATGAGCCCCACAAGTGGTAGATCAGAAAAAAATTGTAAAATTTAGAGAATCAAAAAATCTCTCCCGGGGGCACATTCTACCTTAAGGTAGCGACTCGGGTTCATTGTCACTTATTTTCAATCCTCATTTTCACAAAGAAGAC
>LD350679.1:18254-50682 GCA_001465055.1 Ptychodera flava
TTATCCTGAAAATTTGAACTAAATATCTTGATTCTAACACTTGAAACTTGACATTAACTCTGAGAAAAGAATTGGTGCAAAAATAGCCTTTACCGCTACCTTAAGCTTCCTATTCATTTGTTTGTTTGTTTCTTTGTTTTTATGTTTAAATTTCGAACCGTTTGTTTGCTTGTTTACCAATCTACATGTACAACGATAGCTCCATGAAGTAGGTCGTGAAATCAGTTTGTGTGCACAAGCACAGAGAAACATGGACAGACTCGCAACGGGTATTGTTTAAGGCATGTAGCGGTTATGTAACCCATCCATGTTCGCCTCGCCTCAGGTTGCTCTCGCCTCTCTTTTCCGAAGAGTGCCGACCATGCATCCTTCGGTAATATTTCGAATTCAATTTTCGCCAATTGTTAAGCGAAAGTATGTTCGGCAAAGTTTGTGTTGTTGTTGTCGTGTGGTGCTGAGCGGAATCGACGTGCTGGCGAAAACGGGGGTGTTTTGAGCTTCAGGAGAGTGAGTTTTACCGTTTTAAAAATTCCTCTCATATTTTTATGAATATATAATGAGTGTGTTTGAACCAAATTTGAAAGTCTTTTATCGATACTGTCTGGTTTTACTCAATGGTTTACGGTCAGTCATACCGTCTTTTACACGTGTGTCAAGGAAGGACATGTTTATGAAACTGCTGGCATGTTATGTTTTGATTGGCGTGAAGCAGTGTTTCTGGCCTGAGAGCTCACAAAGTAACTATGGTTGCTACGCGACTGGCAGTACGATGCCATCTCGTCGTATTTTTCGCATAATCTCGTGTAATTATCAACCACAAACAAAGCCTCCAAAAAGTTTAACACCTTTGAAGCTCATTTTAATATGAAAAGCCAATAGTCTACCGAGACGACCATGTAACAAAAGGCATGCAAGCTTTGTGACTCTGTTTATGTTTCTCTGTGGCACAAGGTATGACTCAACTGGGCTCAATGCCACGATCTATGATGTAATCAACGTGAAAGACTAAGATAAGTAATATTTAGGCTTTTCGAAAAACTCCCAGGAGCCTAAGATACTGAACTCTGGCTCGTCCGAGTCGCTATGATGTTCATAGTCTTCGGACAAACGTAGATTCATAGACACTGTAATCGTAAATAGCAAACAGTTTTAATGTCAATTAAGTAACCAGGGGTTTATACCCCGAATAATTACACTACCGTACACGCCAAGAGAGTCAGGACACAAAAGATAGTCTTATACACCTATAGAAGTTCTCGTTTGTTCGTTCATGTACGTTTTGACTGAGACAGAAGATTGATAACAGGGACATTCCCGTTTGTCTGTATTGACATGTCCAAAATATTTCGATATGTTTTGCTTTTTCAACGTGCAACTTTAAAGTCTGGATATACAATGAGAGCAAACTCTATTCGAACGTTTTTAAACGGAGCTCGTGCATTTAAAACACATATGGGCTTGTCTCGACTTACCATCTTTGCACAGTGGGAGGAGTCGGAGGACCCTGACTAAATTGAAATTTTTTTCAACCTCTCGTGGACTTTCTGATTAAGTGGAAAGTTTCAAGATTTACTGTGAGATTAAAAAACTTTGCTTCTTAATCAAATATAAATTGGAGTCAAATTATTTTTGTGTGACCTTGAATTTCAAAATCGACATTTCTGAATAAACTATGTGTTTATGCAACTCGGTTGTGACACACGTAATATGTGTTTTATCAGTAGAGCTGTGTTTCATCATTATGGCAATCCGCTGCAATCCATGATGCTTCTGCAAACATGAAACATTTGAATATACATACGATGCAGTTCAATATCACAATAAGAGAATGGAATTTCAGTAACAGTTGAACTTGTATGCTGTGCAACCAATACAAAGTTAGGTGACTCGTTTGCAGACCAGCTTATGGGAAAGTTGACCGATGTGAAATTCAAAAGATCTAACTGCTCTAAATTCAGTGTCTTCCACGTGGTTTCCTACTAACTTAAATACAGTGCAAACAGTGTACATGTGTGACTGTGGTAACAGAATCCAGAATATTTAGCAAAGTTCTAAGTGAACGCGGTGCGGATTTTCAAGCCATTTCTGATCTCGTAGAGTGGTGTGCCGTTTGCATCACACAGCGTATCGGTGATCAGTCCACGTGCCAGCGTTTGGAGAGTGTTCGCTGCTGGAACTGTGTATGCATCGGTCAAGAGATACTGGTTCTCTGCCACGAATCCTCCATCCATGTGCTCGGTGTAGCATCTCCTGTAGGCGTCGAGGGCGCTGTATTCTATTCTCTTGCAGGAGTTCTCGCTTGACTGGTAGACTTCCAGCATGGCATCCATGACGCAGCTTTGCACACGTCCCATCGGTTTGCCGTTCTGTTCAGAAAGAATGCAGAATTGACATCAGTTCCTATAGCAATGAAAATTTGGAAACTGAAACACCGAGAAAACCTCATGCTCCCTGCCGATTTTTAACCACTTGCGAATCTAGTTAGTGGAGTAGCGACATAACGGTGTTTGAAAGCAAGAGCTTTACATTGGGAAACTGAAAAATTAAAATTCATGAAATTCGAGGGAAACACCATGGATAGTAAAGGGAAACTAGAGTGAAAAGATGCGGCTTTTCATTACCAACAGTGAGATTATACCGTCACTCCCACCAACATCTGTAGCCCTTGGAGGAGATTATTTTAAAGTCTCACCGCCGACAGGTGAGGAATTTCAGTCCCCCAAATGAATTTCCAGTCTCACCTTTGAGTGGGGAGAATCTCTAGTCTCACCGTAGAGAACCGGGGAGATATTCTTGATTCTAACCAAGGGCAACATTTCTCATCATCGGTTCGTGACAAAGTTTTTCTCCGTCACGGGGCAGTGGTGAGGGTGACAGTAGAGTCTCACCTTGGTGACGACATGGTACTTTTTCATCGTAATCTTACGCTTTTTTCAGAGTGATATGGCACTCTCGACTTAAACATTCGTTATTTCTTCGAGCAGTTATGCACATAAAGACTTGATAGCATTTATTGCGTGATACATGATATAGTGATAAAAACCTTGCAAGGTGTACCGTGACCTTTAATTTTCAACCGCGCACCTCATTGCAAGTGGTCAATACTTACGTTTGATTTCAGGTAGTTCTTTACTCGACTCTCTCCTTCACAAACCTTCTGGAAGGACAGGGCGAAACCATCCGGTCCGCAGGGGTAACGTTTCTCAAAACAGCTGTAGAACTCACATCGTCCCGTTCGTGCGAGTTCCTCGCATGAGCTGTCGATTCCTATAACAAATAGGAATTTTTTCAAAGTCGATCAGAATAATACATATGCAGGGCTAGAAGATTTGCGTCCATTGTGAAAAACTAGTGGAGTACTACAAAGCTAAATATACTTGAAAGAAGGTTTCTAAAATAGCGTCAATGACACTTTGCTCACATTCGGTCAGACGTGGCAGGCCAGAGTGAGTGTGCGTACCATATTTAATACCTTCTAAGGGCATTGGCTTGTAATATTTATAATGTCAAGTACATTTGAATACATTTTGATGCATCGTCCATTAAACACCAGCTTGAAGGCGAATTACGTAATGATTGGCAAGTGTTGAAATGGACACACACATGATGACCAACAAATATGAGGTCTAACCAACGTACTTGAATACAAATTTTCGAGGCAATCTGACCAGCAGTTATTGAGATCTCAATTCACGTAATTTACACTTGTGCTGCTCGTTAGCAAATGTTTGGTCAATGATAACTTTATTTGAACAAATTGCCCTTTACAATTGAGCAGTTTCTACACAACAAATACAAAGGTGAGATGTGCAGCAGTTTTCATGTTTTTGCAATTTGTAATTTTACCAGGAATATAAGAGACATTTGGCATTTTTTGGACTACAACAGGAAAAATGACCAAAAAATTCAATATTTTAGGTTTTGTCACGATTTGAATGAAACTGATATCGATCATCCTAAGAACCTTGATATCGAATTCCAAAGTAATGGGACGAGCAATGTCAAAGGCGGAAATTTTTTACCAAACGAAGAGGGGAAAAAATGCCCCAAAAATACAAATATGCAAAATTCACCACAATTTGAACAAACTAAACTAAGTTTACCCCAAGATACATGCATAGCAGTTTTAAAGCAATCGGACAACAGTTTCAGCGAAGATTTTTTGACCAGAGGTGGAAATTGCCCCAATAAATACAAATATAAAAATTGCACTACAATTTGAACAATTCTGGATAACCCTTAAGGCTATGTATACCTAGTCTCAAAGTAGTTTAACAAGCTGTTTCAGAGAAGATTTTTTGACCAAAATTGTCCCAAAATTACAAATGATAAATTTCACCACAATTTGATAAAACTAAACTAAGGTTGCCCCTATATGCATATCAAGTTTAAAAGCAATCCGACACTTGGTTCCGGCAGAAAAAAATTATTTTTCACCAAAAATTGAAAAAAATGCCCTCTTAAAAATAAAAAATACCTTTTGTTGGCTTTTTCACGGGAAACATGTCGTATATTCGGTTTCTGATGTTCGTCTTCATCTCGTCCAGAGAAGCATCCGCACCATGGTAATCATCGAGGCCAAACTGCCTGGCAATGTCGTCAATTTCCCCCTCCAGTAGATAGAGGACGCTGTCTTCTGCACCGGTGTCGGCTTCGGCCAACATTTCATCGACGCTGCTTTTGAAGGCCGCCATGTTTTCGGGTGTTTTGAGAATTTGGAAAAAGTCAACTTCGTTGTTGGACGAGGACGACGATCGTGAGGAGGCGCCAGCAACTTTTGTGCTCTTCTTACATTGTGACATCAATTTTTTGCCATAATAGAATGTGTCCTTACAGAGAGAGTCGCTAAAAGTTACTGGTAGCTGCTTGTACTTCTTGACCATCCCGCGAGTCACACATTCCATTACCTTCTCCGTCACAAATCCGATCTACAGAACAAACACAGGGCTAATTATGTACAGAACCTGATTGGTGGTTTTATGTCCGTTAAGGTGACGGGTTTTTAGTTTCTTCAACGTAAAGGAACAAAACTTCCACAATGAAAATGTGTACGCAGCCGCAGTAATTGTTCAACTGAAACTCACCATTTTCAAAGAGTTAAGGCTCCATTAACTGCAACTATTTATCTATTTCAAGTATGTTTTGTTCCTAAGATAACTTTTCTTGTATTACTTTCTAAATCATGTCAAAATGCTGTTATCAACTTTTCAACACAGGCTGCATGAGTGTATCACTGAATGTTAGTCCAGGCTAGTACTCATCCGTCAACAATAATATTATATAAAGACGATTAGAACTAATCTGGGATAATTGGATCTTCACTAGTTTTCAACTTCTCAAAAATGTTAGGTGCCGTATAGCTGAATGTTGCAATATTACAAATTAATTATAAAAGCTAGTATGTAACGTAAAAAGAAAAGAAGATGAGGTTACATTTGCAGATTAAATCTACACTACTTCACCATCCAGTTATCCCAAATTACTGAAGTTCCAATTGTGTTTATATTATACACAATGTATTTTGTTGGCGTATATTTCAACATTCACTGGGTAAGGCGCAGAAAATTTGCTTGTCTCTATATAACGAAAGCACGTGTTGGGTAGAGTCACCGTGACGAAAGTAATTAAAATCTCATAAAAAATTACGGGCATTGTTCCTTTATTTAATGGAAATGCATTTGAGACAAAAACCTACCTTTGACAGGAACTTCCGAATTTTGCAATATCTTTTCAGAGTTCTACCAATGTCATATCGGCTTCCCTCGTTGCACGTATGGCGGTGGTTAAAGCAATCGAAGAAATCACAATCACCGCTATCGGCTTTCGCCAGACAGTCAGCATCAATACCTCCACGAGAGAAGAAATGAACACACGGTACTGTAGATTTCCCGTAATTCATTGCGATTTGTATCGTCGGAGATACCTGAGTGAAGTCTACTATGTCTTCCATGTGTAGACAAATACACAGACTATTTATCAAAATTTTGAATTTTTTGCAATGGAAGTGACAAAAGAAATTTGCATGCTAAGTTTTCTCAGAGAATGACCCCTTCAGCTCGTCATAACTTGCTGCCTAAAAAGTATGGCATTCGTAGTACCTGCAGAATGTGACTTTTATGGTTGTTTAGTGGTTATTTTCAAACTTTCACTGAAATATCTAAACGTACTTTTACTAGATATTATTTAAAATTATTCTGATTCTGCACACTAGTGCTTACATGCAGAACTGATTTTAGAAAAGTAACCTTCAAGGATACAAATCAAAGAGTATTGTGGGTAATTTATTGTACTGTGGAACAGATAGATTGAGAGATTTAGTAGTGTGCGTCGCTGCAACCTCTGGCCGGCAGAAGGCAAACTCTCAGCGTAGCAGCAAACGCCCGCTCACGATTGATATTTCGGTCTTACTCAGCAAGGTGCATCGATATTAATTAGAGGTTATCCTAAACTTATTCAAAACATTTCCAGTTTCGCTCTGCTTGTTAATACAATCCAACATCCTGATATTTTTGCTCTTATAGATCCTCTTCTTTGGCTGAAAACTATGGAACAAACTAATTCACCAGATTTTGCATTGCTTTGATTGTATAACTTGTTTCGGAGTCGAATTTGCATTTTTCTCTTGTCAAAATGTAAAACTTTGTATACCTCGTGCTGCAAAAAATTCGAAGATATCAGGTCATATACAGTTCATGAAAATGACTACAAATTTAAAGGCACGAAGTCGTCCTTTTTTTACTTTTCATGAATTTCGTTTGATTATGAAAAGTAGTTTGTGTCTTTTGACTTCTTGAAACGTGATGAAGTACTCGTCAGTTGTGAACAACCTCAACTCCTCTTGAAGCCAGACAAGAGGTCCGGAGTTTTTGTAATGGAATCTTAATTGGTGGTGCCTAACATACAGCTAAGAATAGTAGCTTTTCCTTATACATTGTGGCAATATTTGTTTGTCATAGAAAAACTATATAAAGCCATTTTCTGTAGAGATCTCAAATAAATCCGCCTGTTTGACACTTTTGCAGTTATGTTCCGTCGTCATGGATGGACAACGCCAGTCAAATTACAAGGTGCGTAACTTTAGTTTCAAACTAAATTTTAGTTTACTTGCATAAGCAGGTCAAAAACGGAGCTTGAGTTCATTGCCTTTGAATATTTTCTTCTAATTTATAACTTACCTGTTTTGATAACAGACACTCTTCCAGGTCCTCCGCATCGTTCATTTGAATTACCGATGCATGAAGTAGAGCAATGGGAAGAGGGGACGATGTTGCTACAGAAATAGAGCAAAACGCGACACGGTTACGTCACCGAAGATATTTCTCTGAAAACAGAAATTTTGATTAGTTTACATGCTAGCTAGCTCGAACCCGGTATACAATGTTACTGTTTTTAAGCTGGCTGTTCACTTGCTAGTTTATAGAGAGCTTCAGAATATAAAGCATAGCATATACTTGTCATATCTGTTAGATATTATAATTCATGCTGAAAATTTGTACCCTTTTTCCATACTGCCCTCGACACCGATCACTGCAAAGAATATTCCAGTCCGCACTCAAATTTATTCCCCTTCAAATTAAAACATCGAAGTATGGAACTGCGCATGGATGGATGGATTGATTGATTGACTGACTGACTGATTGATTGATTGATTGATTGAATAGTTGATCGAATCAGTCATTCTTAAATCAGAAAGTACTATACATACACAGTCTATTTCTATATCATTAGACTAGATCGAAATTTAGATCTAACCTCTCAGATTGGTCGTTTCCACATGCACAAGTTCTTTCATCTAGCAATCCTGCGTATTCATATCCTTCGTATGAGCAATGTACGTAACAGTGCTGCACGTACATAGCGTCCAACGCAAGTTGTTTGTGAACGAGGTTGGAGACGGACTGTTGGATACACCCTACGTAGCCTATAAGAGATACAAAGATGAAATTTTTGCGGGATTTTTTTTATGTGTGTTTCATTTAAGACTTGAATGAACATAAAAATATAAACAACAGAAATAAACAAGGAAGACCCTGAATTACAATGCAACTTTCACAGAAGTGAACAACAGAGAGGTCCGAAGACAGACATGGGCTTTATACAGATACAGGCAGATGTACAAATAAACAGATGTTGAGCATACACATACGCAGCACGCATACATACATACATACATACATACATACATACATACATACATACATACATACATACATACATACATACATACATACATACATACATACATACATACATATCAAATAGACAAAGGAAGACACCAATTCAAATGACAAATAAGTAATTGTTACCGAACTATAAAGAAACTCACCTGTCTTGTAAACCGAGTTTCTGAGGTGACCGCCGCAGAAGTAGCCCTTTGGGGCATCCGTACACGTGTGCGAGCATTCAGAAGCCTGGCCAGCCCTGCCGTGGCGATTATATGCAATCCCGCACCAACAACTTTGCCGGGACGAGGTGAACTGGAGACCAGCGTACGGGTAGCCTCGTCCACGACAGTAAAATCTGCATGTGTTGATCGTCACTTTTGTCAAAGATGTCGCTTGGTGTACCAGGGCGCGAGATGTAGTGCTGTCGACATAACATCCGAGGGAGTGCCCTGTAAATTGATTGTGGAAAAAAATTCACATAATATAACTTCTAAAATGGGCAAAGCTGTCATGTTTAGTGACAAAAATTGCACACGTATTTTGTATGAATGATAAAACTATGAGTAAATCTAACAATATTAGATTCTTACAGCCCCAATAGCAGTACATATCTTTTGCATTTTATTTATCCAAAAACACCATCCATTCTATCTTCCGAAACATGTTTTGGATTCCCATTATTAAGCCATACTCTCTTTGACAATGTCTCAATTTCAATCCTTGGTGATGGATTTGGTTGATTGAAGTCAGGCGCTCAACGCTCGCATATTTGCGGTGACCATTTTTCATTTTCACCTCGAAAATTATTCAGTTGTTTAAACCTACATTGTGCAATGGTGGCCAATGTTTTGAAGCGTTCTGGGGTAACACTTCAATATGCATTTTACATAAGTTGTATTTGGTTACAAACCATCTTATCATCAAAGAAAATGGAAAAAGATACAGCTGATAGGGATTACACCTATTTCACCTTGTCTATTCAGATTCTACGATGAAAGTGAATTATTTTTGCTAAGATCCTTAAGCTGAAAGGTGAATTGAATTAATAAAGTCTCTTTCATCGGACCAAACCCGAGGCAGATGAAAAATTTACGTCAACATCACAGTCTGAGTTATTACGCCGGGGGCTTTAGTTTGAAGAGTGTTATCATCCAAAGTCAGTCAGTATTTTCATGGCTCTTTGTGACCTTACATATCATTTTATATGTGCGCAGTCATTCAACATTCTAATCTTCTCCCTCTTCTATTAGAGAAAAAATCGCAAAGGGTGTGCATTGAAATGTCAAATATCAACCCGGCTTAGATGTAGAGCATACAATGCTGGTCGTACTGTGCATTCTTCATATCGTCTTACAAAGAGCTATTCGTCTTACCACAGAAGGGCTCATCTCCAGTGGTTTCCAGATAGTATAGTGTAGGCGTGCTTGGTTTGATGGCGTGGTATCCCATTCGTTGGCAAGGCGTTGATGTACAGCCCGAACATCTGTGACGTATACATCAAGAAATTCGTTCAATTTTCTTCCATTAAGGTAGTTCGTGCCTCGAAAGTCAAAGACTTAAACTTTTGATCAAACTTTCCTTGCGGAATCTTTCAACCGTTCTCTTTCAAAATCAAGAATAAAAATCGGGAGTCACCGTACAAATTTTGGTACAATGGAAACAAATAACCCAAGATTTACCGATATTTAAAATTCAAAATGGCCGCCATCCTTAATGGAGAAAAATAAAATTTTCGAAAAATTTTCGAATTTCGAAAAATTAAGCCGGTGAAAAGTTTTCCTACGCCAAGAGCTTTAAAATGAACCCCCACAAGGTATATCAGAAAAGAATTGTAAAAGTTTGAGAGTCCGACTATCTGTCCCCGAGGCGCGTTTTACTTTAACACGTGTCAAAACAAATGCTGTCAAGCGAAGAATTATGACATATGAAGAGTCCGAAGTGTCCCTTGCGCACGTTCTGCCTTCGATCGAATCACAGTCCTCCAGACACTGGAGGGACTGTGATCGAATGTATGCCTTTGGATGGTGAAATAGAGTATGTTCACTCATGAAGGCCAGAAAAGACACATCATTCTCATGCATAAGTAATTGTTTGAATAATGCTAAAATATATACAAAAATTTGCCTACCTATTAAGTGGCTAGATAACCTTATGATTGAAAAATGTGCGATTGCATTTGGGGCTAAAGAGGGTGTACTTTACAAATAGTTTACCTTTTGTTTTGAAGCGCTAAGCTACCACTACACGTCTCTGAGATAAAGCTACAGTGACTGTTTATGCTTGCTGCGAATAATGACGTTGCTCTGCCGTGATCGCATGGGAAGAGTATGCATCCTGGTTGTTTGTTGCCGCCATTAGGGTAGAAATCAGCATGGCCTAGGGCCTGGAATTTTGTAAATATCATCGAAGGGATCAGAAAACTGTAACTGGTTATATCATCATCATTTTCATCGTTGTCGTCATCATCACCATTGTCATCATCATCGTCGTCGTCGTCGTCATCATCATTATCACTGCCACCATCATCATTATCATAATCATTACCATCAAATTCATTGCCAATTTGCCCGGTCACTGAACGCCGAAGACATTAAAAACTCCTGACCTCACAACAATGGAAGACAACCGAAATAAGGTGACGTCAGAAACTGTAAAAGTCTATAACGTCATTGCATCTGTAAAAAGGGAAAAACCAACTCTTTATTCTGGTTGTTTGGAACGACAATTACCTGATAAATGCCCAGCTGTGGGAAAGTGCCACCTGTATGATCGTCTTGCTCCTTCGCATCTGAGTGGATCACGTCGACGAAGATGGCGTCATCTCTCGACACACAATGTGGTCCTGGAGCTCTGCGCCTTTCTCCCGCGTCGATCAGAAAGTTTGGACGAGCAGGATCAAGGGCTGAAAATAGCAATTGTAACTCCTGACATATTTTCGGGAATTTTTATCTTTGAAATAGAATTTCTTTTGTATTGCCCATTTCAAAACACAGCCTAGAATGCACTTGTTAACAGTAACATTGTCAATAGTAAGCAATGGAACGCAATGTATTGCAATTCAAGGGGCTTTAAGAATGTGCAAATCTAAATGCCTTATTGAACAAAAATAAGAAACAAAGCATCATAAATTTTAGCTCTTGTCCCTTTTATTATACAGGCGAAGAGACAACTCAAGTGAGGGCAGTTTACTCTTTATGCTACGTTCATTCATAACATTATAACATCTGCTCGAACTGTTATGGTACTGAAATATTCTTACTTTAGAATATTCCTACTTTAGCTGTTGATAGGAAGATAAACTCATCTGATGATAGGCTTCATGATGGAGGAACTGTAACTTTGTGTATAACTGATTTTATTAATGT
Source organism: Ptychodera flava (assembly GCA_001465055.1). NCBI lineage: Eukaryota > Metazoa > Hemichordata > Enteropneusta > Ptychoderidae > Ptychodera > Ptychodera flava. The sequence continues at coordinate 29,785 of LD350679.1, forward strand.
TGAAGTCTCAGAGAATAAAATCTTATGCCTACAACTGTAAACTTTGTTTGTAAGTTGAAAGTGGGTACAAGATGAAACTCTGTTACCTGTTATACGTGCAGCCTTACAAGGCGCTCCATTGCAACGCAAGTCTCGTTGAATCCATTTTCCAACCATGCCGCTGACTTGAGCACCGAGACTGTGTCCAATAAGGTGTACGTCGTTGAGGGCGCTACTACCACTTTGCTTCAAGATGAAACCCAGAAGACGTTTGATCCGACTTGCAACGATCCTGGTGTTGCTGGATGCTTCGTCATACTCTACCCATTTCAGCTGCGATTTACAGAAATTGCATTTCAAAAGTAGAATGCGCCTCAGGGACATATCTTCGGATTATACATCTTTTGGATACATTTCTGATCTACCAATTGCGTGGGATCATTTTGAAGCTTACATAAGGAAAGAAATGTTTGCTGTCTCATTTTTAACAAAGAAGTCGAAAACGTTATTTTTCCCTACAGAGTTAGCACAGGATGGCGGTCATTGTTAATTTTAGTTTGTGGTAAATTTCAGGTAGTTTGTTTCTCTGGAACTAAAATTTGCACGGTGATCCCTTGCCTTTTTATTCTTGATTTGAAAGACAATTGTGAAAAGTTTCCTTGAGAAAAGTTTTTCGTAAAAAGACATTCATTCCGACTGTCTCTTTTACATGTCAGTGTATGATACAAATTACGTGATTCGTGATTGGCTATTTAGACACATGATAAGTAAGCATGTGTCTAACATTTGCCAGCGTTAGCCATTTCCCATCTGGCAGCTATTTGCCTAGGATCGTGCACTATACGGATGAAGGGCGCGTCGCTACTCTCTAGTGTGGCTGATACTTACATCAGTGTCGGGATTGGCAGCTTTTTCCCAATCAACCACAATGACGTTGAAATCTCCGACTTTAAGAAGTTCGTCAGCTATCTGTTTCACCCAATCTTCTGAGCCTTTGCTGCGGAAACCATGAGTGATAAACTGAATGGGGAACAACGCAAAAAGTTATTGAGGATATGAAGGTAGCCATTTTAGTAAGACTTCGGCCAATCAGATCGCACAGTTCCCGAGGTTCAGATTTGTTACGGGGAGAGTTGATTGTACTTTATAGCACCCGAGCGTTTCAAATGACCTGTACATTAATAATATAGAATCACTCTGATTCCTACTGGCATGCCGTCTACCTAGTAAACATTATTCTACGGCTTATATGTTACTCCCCTGCTCTATAAAAGAGACCATACAATCTGAAATAGTTATATACTTGTAAGTTATTTTACACACTTGACAGTTAACTGTAAAACACTCACGTGCGCGTTGCTTCAACTGTTTCTTAAAATCAGGCACATTGACCGAATACTTGATGTCCTTCTTATGACTCAAAAGAAAGAAAGGAGGTAAGTTTTGCCACACTTTACCTTGATCGGTTTTCCGAACTCAAAATCAGCGTGCAAAGCGCTTGAAAATTCCATATCCACGCCATGTCTGTGCTTTCTTGTGTAAAGCTTGAAGTTCACTTCAATGTTGTCCTGAGGTAGCTCGTCGAAGGAGTCGACACAGTGTTTGCCATCTTCACCATAGTCTCTGCATTCTTCTAAACAAACATAGACAGCGACGAACTTGTTTTAGAGAGTTGACTTTGGAAGACGAACAAGTCGCCGCGCACTGCAACTGAAAAAAGTCTCGCCCATTTCATGAAAGTAGTTCCAAAAAGAATTTCGTTAGCGCCACCAACCTAGATAATTTAGACTGCCGTTAATACCTCATCCGCGTACACACTACTGTCAGTATTGTTATTATAAATAACACGATTGGAACTAATTTGGGATGATTGGATAGTGAAGTAATGTCTATATAATCTACAAATGTAAGCTCATCTGCTTTTCTTTTGAAGTTATACGCTTGTTTTTATGAGTAATTTGTAATATAGCAACGTTCAGCTATAGGACATCCAACATTTTTGAGAAATTTGAAGAATGTAAAGATCCAGTTATCCCAAATTAGTTCCAGTTGTGTTAAACGAAAGATTATGCTTACAACAGCATGACGAACTAGCGAACTATGACAACTCTTTTGAACGATGCATTCTCGCTATATGACCCTGCACGAGGTTATTTGACATATGTAATGCACACTTGTGTTATACCCTTACAGATCTAAACTCTGAACGTGGGCAAAATACAAAGGCTCTTATTTATTGTTCAGTACCCGCGAGGCGGCGACATTGAATACACATCGACGGTTACTATTAATCGTCTCACCAAGATACCCAGGTATTCTGGAATAGTGAAGCCGACCGAAGCTTATGACATGTGACCGGGTATGTTTACAATGACGAATGCAATTCATAGGGTGACGTCACTCCTCGATCGTTTAAAACCCGAACACAATAGAGGGAAGGAATGTGATAGACAGATGTATTTCAACACAAGGGCGACGTTTTGGCAAGATCGAACTGTTCCGATCTGAAGGACAGAATTATGTTGACAAAATGAGAAAGTGAAATTTTACAAGATTGTACGGGCGAGTACGCGTCCTAGTAATAGGGAAATATGGTCACTAGTTTTCTTCCAAAAATAATTTAAACTTCCTATGTCTCCTAAAATACATTGAAATCCAATGTAGCAGGTTTGCAAACGCAGTGCGTCGTGAGCAATATGCAAAGTTACATTTAGCCTAATGTTGACAAATGAACTTTAGCCTGGAATAAAATTCGGTTGTCAACAATGAAATTGAATGTTACACACATAGGCCAAGGGGGCCGTGTCGCCAAGGTCAACGCTGGCCATGTCAACGTGAATTTTAGAGTACAACTGGAAACAGTATTTTACAAGGAACTATACTGGAAAATATGTCAAAACTTTACTTCAACAGCTCGATCAATCGGCAAGATTCGACTGAAGGAAATGGCGCTATAACTAACTAGCCAGAAACGGTCACCCATGAGGTCCTAAATTTTAAAGCAAATGTCAAAATAAATGCCAAAAAATATTTTTAACACTGTGCAAACTCAATAGTCACGTTGCGAAGACAACACTGCGTACAGTGCCAAAGTTCTTTGTGCGATTTGATCTTGTTGTCGAAATCCTTATCATCACGGTTCATTGAGAGGGGTTTGCGGATAAAAATGTAAAAGCCATTCAAGTTGTTTTAAATTTCCGGCATGAACATTTTTGTTTTAGAACATGAATTTGTTTGTTTCCTTGTTTGTTGGTTGGTTGGTTTGCTCGTTTGTTTTGATAGAATCGAAAGCACAAGTCAACTCAAGGATGGTTATCTTTTGAGAAATGATTACGTACATTGTAGAGGCTGTCCTACTTGCGGTATATAGGTGACAACTAATAAAACGATAATACCCTGAAATTTAATGATTTAGTTCTTCTTTGTGTCATTTCACTCGAATGATCGGTAACAGAATCGACTTTGAGACTTTGAGATGTTATTAGGCTTACCGCGCCTCAAAACAACTTGCATACGAGTCGAATACAACTTAAAACGGATCGGGAAACGGATGTACCAGGTAGTCATTCAACAAAGGTAGTACGTAAAACATCAACCCGACTGAGATGTACAGAAAATAATGCTGGGTGTACTTTACTACATTCGTCCTCTTCGTCTTACAAGAATCTATTCGTCTTACCAGTCATAGCGCAGAAGGGGTCATCCCCACCGGTTTCCAGATAGTATAGTGTTGGCGTCTGCGGTTTGTTAGCGTAGTAACCCATCCGTTGGCAAGGCGTTGATGTACAGCCCGAACATCTGTGAGGTATACGTTCGGAAAATCGTTCAGTTTTCTCTCATCAAAATGCACTCAAGCGAAAAATTGTAATATTTTGAAGAGTCCGAATTGTCTTCTGCGATCTACCCATCGTTGGAATGCGAGTAAAAGTATGTTCACCAAGGCAGGCCAGAAAAGACATTTCTATTCTCATAAAAGAGCCTAAATGCTGTTTGAATAATAACATAATATTCAAAAATTGGCCTAGCTAAGATGAGAAAGTAATTCTATGATTGACAAATGTGCGATCGCATTTGAGGCTAAAAGGGTATAACATGATTGGAACTAATTTGGGATAATTGGATTGTGAAATAATGTCCGTTTAATCTGCAAATGTAAACTCGTCTGCTTTTCTTTTTAAGTTATACACTAGTTTTTATGAGTAATTTGAAATATTGCAACATTCAGCTATAGCCATCGAATACTTTTGAGAAATTTGAACAATACGAAGATCCAATTCCCCACATCAGTTCCAACCGTGTTGTATACTTTACAAATATTTTACCTTTTGTTCTGAAGGTCGAAGTTACCACTACACGTCTCTGAGATGAAGCTACAGTGACTGTTTATGCTTGCTGCGAATAATGACGTTGCTCTGCCGTGATCACAATAGGGTTTTAACGTTAACACACACCCTGGTTGGTTGTTGCCGCCATTGGGGTAGAAATCAGCATGGCCTAGGGCCTTGAATTGTTAAAATATTGTTAACGGAATTAGAAAAGTTGGAAAGCTAACTTCGTCATCATCATCATCACTATGTCCACCTTAATCATCATTATTATAACCATTACCATCATAATCATCCTGATTGCATTCGATGTATTAGTCAAAAGACGGATCCCCGAAACTCCAGAACTCGGAACAGAGGAAGACAATCGAAATTATAATGACATTCAGTAATGGCATGTAACGTCATTGAAAACACGAAATAGGAAAAACAACTCTCTCGATTCCGTTTGTTTGGAATGCCAATTACCTGATAAATGCCCAGCTCTTGGAAACTGACACCTGTGTGATCGTCTTGCTCACTCGCATCCGAATGGATCACGTCGACGAAGTCGGCGTCATCTCTTGACAGACAATGTGGTCCAGGGGCTCTGCGCCTTTCTCCCGCGTCGATCAAAAAGTTTGGACGAGCGGGATCAAGGGCTAAAAGTATTAAAGCGCCACCAAACTTAATACTTGGTGTATTTTCGAGCATTTTTTCGTTTTGAAATGCAGTCTTTTTATATCCCTAACTCAGTTATGAAGAACTGCATGTTGCACATTTTTGAATAGCCCGTCTGCAACTAACAGTGCAAATTATAAGCAATTGCATGCATGTGTTGGCAGGGCTATTTTGTATAATATCGAAATGCTTTGTTGAGAAGAATAAAATCTCTGAGTGCTTTACTGTACAAAAATAAGGAAAATACAATTAAAAGTTACAACTATATTCCCTTATTTTAATATATAGGAGAAGAGACTTCTAGGGTAGGTAGTTGAATGTATTGCATGCTACGTTCATTCACATGTGATAACATCTGCTTCAACTGTTCTTGTACCGAAATATTCCTACTTCAGCTGTTGACAGGAAGCTAATATCAACTGATGATACACGTTATGGTGGGGGGACTGTAACTTTGTGTAAATTGTTTTTAATTTCTTTAGATAATGTTGAAGTCTCAGAGGATAAAATCTTACGCCTACAACTGTAAACTTTGTTTGTAAGTTGAAAGTGGGTACCTAAAAGATGAAACTCTGTTACCTGTTATACGTGCAGCCTTACAAGGCGCTCCATTGCAATCTCCTTGAATCAAATTTCCAACCATGCCGCTGACTTGAGCACCGAGACTGTGTCCAATAAGGTGTACGTCGTTGAGGGCGCTACTACCACTCTGCATCAAGATGAAATCCAGAAGACGTTTGATCCGACTTGCAACGATCCTGGTGTTGCTGGACGCCACGTCGTACTCTACCCATTTCAGCTGCGATTTTAAGGAAGAAATTGCATTTTAATGGTAGAATCCCCTTCTGGGTAGATATTTGGACTCCTTCCATCTTTTCCATACATTTCTGATCTACCACTTGTGTGGATTAATTTTTTTAAAAATGTCGATATATTTTATTTTTGCCAATAGAGTTAACACAGGGATGGCGGTCATTGTTAATTTTTATTTTTGGTAAATGTAAGGTAATTTGTTTCTCTGAAACTAAAATTCGCATGGTTTTCCTTTTGTATTCTTGATTTTGAAAGAGAATTTGTGAAAACTTTCCTTGTGGTGTATGATACATATTACGTGATTGGCTATTGTGACACATGATAAGTAAGCATGTGACTAACATTTGCCAGCGTCTGCCATGTCACATCTGAAATCCATTTACTTCGGACCATGTACTATATGGCTGAATGGCACGTCACAATTCTCTGGTGTTGTTGATACTTACATCAATGTAGGGATTAGTGTCGGGAAAGGCAGCTTCTCCCCAGTCCACCACAATGACGTTGAAATCTCCGACTTTAAGAAGTTCGTCAGCTATCCGTGTCACCCAATCTTTAGACCCTGAACTGAAGAAACCATGGGTGATAAACTGGAAGAGAAAATAGCGCAAAAGGATATTGAAGAAATTTCGAATAACCTCTGCCAACCATGATGAATTTGAGTAATCCCTCTCTAACACAGAAATTTCGACTGAACAATAATTAAATGATTTGGAAACACCGTATTTTAAAAATAATCACCACGGTGAAATTCCAGGATCACATTTACTGTTCACGTCTGCTCTTTCAAACACCCTTTTCTCATCACGGAGATTTATATAAACTGTTAAACATTTATAAAAGCACAGATTTAGCTAGTTTAGAGTTGAGAAAAAATCATTCATAGTTTCCTCATATACTACAAAGTATAGTGAATCAACATTTCGGTGAAATTCCAAAATCAAATTTCTTGCACTCATATGCTCTTGTAACCACCCTAGTCTAATCAAGTACATTAATATCAATAATCAAGCATCTATAGATACACCAGTTTTGTATCGGGAAAATTTATTCATAGTCTCCTCATAGACTTCAATGTCTAGTGAATCAACATTTTCGGCGAAATTTCAAAATCAAATTTCTAGTACACATATGCACTTATAATCACCCTAGTCTAAATAATTACATTTATATCAATTATCAACGTCTACAAATTCACAGATTATGTCAGTTTTTATATTGGAAAAAATTGTTCATTGTTTTCTCAAAGGCTTACATGTATAGTGTGTCAACATTTTTGGTGAAATTCAAAAGTCAAATTTCTTGTACCCGTATGTACTTCTAGTCCCCCTTACCAAGTAGATTTATATCAATTAGCAAACGTCTATACATGCACAAATATTGCCAGTTTTTAATTGGAAAAATGTTCATAATTTTTTTATACACCTAGAGACAAAAAATAGGAGCATCTACATGGTCCCAATATCTCATCTTATACACACTACACTGTCACACCATTGTCCCCGACTTGTGAATGAAAAGTCATCAGTCAAAGCGACTCATCTGAACCGAGTAGTACCAAAAATGCAGTTTAATAATTTCTGTGAACTTGACAGTCAGTCAAAGTGACTCGTCAGAATAACTGATTGAAAACGCACTTGTCCTTGGTGTTCTTATTTATATTTGTTAATCCTGATTGTTTAAACCCGTGTAATTACAAAGTCCATAAATCTTTGCAAACACTTCATATAATATATTTTTAAAAACTTGAGCTTTTTTCCCAGTATTCAAAGTGTTATAAAAGTTATATCGTGAACAAGGTACCGGCATGACACTTATTTCTCTTGGTCAACTTGAAAATTTTATTTCTGTGAACAAAAATGCTCTTTTCTTTTTGTTATCACCTGTTCAGACAGAATAAAGCCATGTTCGTATTCTGTTTTATATAGTTTTGGCCAATTCTGAGGTTCTTTTGCCATAACTCCATACAAACCTTCGTAAAATTTTACCTCACCCCCCCCCCCACCCCAATCATTGATTGTAAAATTAAACCCCCTTAAAACGGTTTTGTAAAGTCACCCCCTTGATCTCCACCGAGCCTCATCCCGTAAAAAGGCTAGTGCTCCCTTGACTGTAAAAGACTTGCGTTGCTCCAATTGACATCTACAAGCTTCTGAAAATCAGGCACATCGGCTATTTGCCTCCTTATGATTGATTTTGAAGTAAACGAGAGAATGTGGTAAGTTTTGCCGCACTTTACCTTGATCGGTTTTCCGAACTGGAAATCAGCGTGCAAAGCGCTAGAAAATTGCATGCTCACTCCACTTCTGTGTTTTCGTGTGTAAAGCTTGAAATTCACTTCAATGTTATCCTGAGGTAGTTCGTCGAAGGAGTCGATACAGTGTCTTCCATCTTCACCATAATCTCTGCATTCTTCATCAATACAATTAAACATAGACAGCAACGGACTTTAATAAAACAGCATTTGTCTTCGTTTCTACTTTATACATTGCTTCATGTTGTACACATTTTTGAAAGAGTTGACTTAGGAAGAAGAATAAGTCGACGTGCACCAAGATAGAAAAGGTCTCGCCCATAGTCCCAAAAAGAATTCCGTTAGCGCCATCAACCTAGGTAAATTTAAACAGTGATGACACCTGTGTGATACACTACGGTCTTGTTGTCACGAAAGATACAGAGCGTACAACAGTGCAACGAATTATCGAACTATGACAAATCTGTTGAACCATACATTCTCGCTAAATGACCCAGCAAGGGGTTATTTGAAATGTACTATGCACACTCGTTTTATTCCTTTACAGATCCGAGCTCTAAAGGTAAGCAAAACACAAAGGTCCGTTTTATTGTTCGGTTCCCCGCGAGGCGGCGGCATTGAGTATACATCGGCGACGTTATTGATCTCCTATACCCTGACGTTCTGAATAGTGAAGCAAACCGAAGTTCGTGACATATGACCAGGTATGTTTACAACGACGAATGGAGCCCATAGGGTGACGTCACTCCTCAATCGTGTGAAAGCAGAACACAATAGAAGGAGGAACTGTGAGCTAGACATATTTTCTTCAATACAGGGGTGGTTTTTTGGCAAGATCGAGCTGTTTCGATTTATTTCATTGCCATGCATTTCTGCGAGTCAGCACAGAATTGTATAGACAAAATGACCAAGTGATATTTCATAAGATTTAACAAGCGAATACTCGTCGGAGTACAAGAAATACATTTTGTAATTATTTTTCTTCATAAAAGATGTAGTTTTTTTCTTCTTTGGTCTCCCAAAATACATTGAAATACAAAGTAGTGGGTTTGCAAACACAGTGCCTTGTGTACAATTATATGCAATGTTAAAAGTATTGTTGACAAATGAATTTTGTCCCGACTCAAATTTTGTTGTCAACAATGTGACTGGATATTACACGCATCGTCACGATGAATTGATAAGGACTGGCGGATAAAAAATATGATAAAAGCAATTCAGATAGTTTTAAATATTCCGGCATGAACATTTTCGTTTTATGTCATGAATTTGTTAGTTTGGAGAGAAAGTGCAAGTCAACTCATGGATGGTTATCCTTTGAGAAATAATTTTGTACAATGTTGCGGTTGTCATACGTTGCATTTGTGACACCTAATAGAATGATCAATTCTAGAAGAATAGTACTTCATTGCTTCACTTTCACCCTGCTTCATACGATGGGTAACATGGTTGATTTTAACATATTGAGCTTGCCGGACCTAAAACAAACTTGCACACGTGTCGAATACGACTTGAAATGGTTGTACCATAATCTTAGATCTTGGGTCCAAAGTTGCACGTAAAGGCTAGAATCAGGAAACTTCATATCGAAAGAGTATACCTGATATAAAATTGAGCAGTGTCTAGTAGAGGATCGGGGCGAGACTTTTCTGAAGAAATACACGGGCTTTTAGCAGTGAATAGAGCGGTCTACAGCTCGGAGATTACAATCAGATTTAGTGAAGGCACCAAAAATTTGGCAAAATCCATGAAGCCAGACACACAACGAAAGTACGTTTAACATGATCTAACAGATACAAAACGTAAACGAAGGTGGGGTGTCTTTGGCCTAATAAGGTGGTTACATCCGGGTTTGTCTGACATCTACAAATTACAGTAATATTATATTTCTTCTTCTTTTTTAAACAACAAGAGATGTCAACGGGAGGAAAGACATTATTTTTTTGTTTGCACTGCCGTTTTGGTACAGACTAATTTAAAGAAACCTTGTAGTTTTAGGGAATGGTGCTTCGCTGCGGTACGTGACACTTAAGTTTACACAAATCCTCCACAAGTTGTCCGCTTTCTTTTTAATTTGTACTCACCTTGGCTGACCGTTAAGCTTATTGCACATAGGCAAATGACGACGACCGAGACGGTAGCTTGTAGACCGAATCTTGAAAGCCCCATTATTGTAGTTGCATGTTACTGTCTTCACAATTAGCACTGGTCCGTCTACAATTTAGTTTTGTTTACGCAGTACAATGGCGTCTGCGAATAATGACTTTCAGGTATGCCTGTTCCGGGTCTAACAAAAACGCAGAAAAAGAAGACGGAACTATGTTGACAATATTTCTCTTTCTTGGCTCTAGAGTGCGCACTTCGTAAATGCCTCCTTTCAAAATTGTCGGCGTTTCTTGTATTGCCCATTATGTGAACTCTTACCTTGCTGCATCAGTCTCGCGAATAACTACCATTAGGTTTGCAATTTGTTAAATCTTGTTGTCTGTAGGCAAAGATAGGTAACAAAGCCGCACATAGAATATCTGCGGAGGGCCAACGCCCTAACTTTTGATGATTTTTTCGATATTTTTACTTTGCGGTCATTGCAATATCTTATTCTACTCCCTTAAGAATGTTGTAACACCCACTATTTAGCTTGTCAACATAGAATCTATATGTGTAATATGCACTGTTATTGTTTACATTTGAATTCTAGAATTCACTTGTCAACAATGACAACGCACTTTACACATGTACACGTTGAGTTAAAAAGTCGAATACCATGTATATCAAGATATTTTGAGGAGTAGAACAAGAAATTGTGATTGACATTAAAAACCAAAATAGTGAAAAAATCATCAAAAGTTAGCATTACTGGGTGAACTGTGGCCCTCGTCGCTTGGTTTTTCAAGGCGGTAGTTTATACCGGCTAGCCATGCCATCGCGTTCATCCCATGATCCCCGGAACAGCCTACGGTTAACGCAACAGTATGCTGAAGTTTCTTCCTTAAATTTACTCAGTGTTTTTATTTATAAGCACACAGACTTGAAGCAAGTCTGAGGGAAATTGGATCAGATTTGATTCCGTTTAACACATGGTGATGAGAATGTTGAAAGGAAATGGCTGATTCAAATATTGAAATGTACCCATAGCACACTATTCAAATGATGACAAGATATTGATATCACAAGCATCTATGTTTATTTCAGTTGTTTGTACATTTTACTAATTGTTCATGATTTTACATCGGCTAAAACGATTCTCACTTCATTAAACCAACTCCAGGTGATTGCTGAGAGGAACACTGGTAAGTTTTTATATACTTGGAAGGAGTCAAATTGTAACGTGGGCTATTATAAAGATGAGCCCATATAATTTCCCAGAATAAGATAATTCATGAGATGTAGAAATACTAGCCATATTCGTGTCTTAATCCATAGAGCTTCATTTAGCATCTATGCTTCATCATTGAGCACAAGTTTTGCTGATATGTGAAATTCTATGAAAAGTTAAATATTTTCAAAGTGTGAAATAGTATTGCTTGAGGTACATCTAATCGTACGGTGGTTTTATTGTTTATATTTTCATCCATTCGGCACAAATGCAAAGAAGAGTTGCATCGATGATTGCACTTGTTTGAAAAAATTGATGGTGATTGTCGTACAGTAATTGGTCGACGATAATCAAGCAACGAATGATTTCAAAGGTATACAGTCACCTGTAATCTAAATATGCCCATATATGGTCAAAGGGGTGTTCCTTGGTATTCAAAATGCCCATGTGAGGGCGCTGTTTTTAAAAAGCGGCCACCCGCTTAAAATCTGTGATTGGTTAGATTTTCTCTTTCCATGGTAACTGTTGTAAAATTGGAGCAGGTGATTGTATACCTTTAACAATAGCACAGTCCTTCTGTGATGTTGTGTCCATGCAATGTTGTATCAGCTTTGAAATTGAAATTGAAAAGTTAGCCATTCTGAAGAGGAAAATTATCCTCAGAACAATTAGCAGACTTTTCCTTAAAATGAAATGACATGATCTATAGAAGTTATGGAGTACTCTCTCATTATATAAAGCATACATGATGAAATTTACTGACTGCAATTATGTTTGGCATTCTTATTATTAAAACTGCCATACACTTTAATTTGTGCTCCGTGAGATCGATTTTACCAGCCTATGAATAAGGACAAAGATTTGCATATATAGGTATAGAAAAGCATCAAACATGTCCTACGACATGAAGACATATAAAAATTGGCCCCTTTGAAAATATTTTGGAAGATTTTCTATTTTTAAGGCAGTTACAGATACCAGTCCCAAACTGTCACGATTCTATCACCATTTCTTATTGATTAAACACCATCATTAAAAGAAGTAACTTTTGATAGAAGACTTCAGTTTCTCTGACAGGAAGTAAAATTAATCGGCCCTCACTCTATAAATCAAAAAAATTATTCACTTGAATTTATAAATTATTGTTACATAACTATATGCATATATCTTACATTATATACAATGATTCTGTTTGTGGCATTTTGGAGATATAAATAAATCACCATTCTTAAGAAGTACATATCAGGCATCGCTGTGTGACACTATGTTTGTAAATGTTTTATGCTATTATTTTAAAGCATTGTGTAAGCATGACTCTCACAATATGATGAAAAAATAACTAAATTGATATCCTACCAGTTACCGTGATTCATATTTGTAGCTTCAAACCAACCAATTTTTGAAATATATAGCCAAAGTAGCATGATCTTTCCAGATTTCGAAACCCCTCACCACAAAATATCTGTATTTTCTCCAATGTATCCAAACACTTACCAATATTAGAGTTCTGCATCACAAAAAATACTTCTACATCGGCAAAAGTACAGTAAGTATGTGTACATACTGAAATGCATGTTAATCACAAAAAGGATAATTTCCCTCTCTCCAACTAAATGTTTGTTGGTCATGTAAATACGGGCTTTACAACAAACATGTTCTGCCTTAGGAAGTTTAAGATAACAAAGAGGATACCTTCATCCCTTTCACAAGTTAGTAACCTTTGACCTTCTTGCTAATCCATAAATTAACAACTTTAAGATTGCTTTTGATGATGTTGGTGGACAGGATTATGAAAAGTTTGATATCAATCACTGGACAACAGAAATGACATTTGCATCAAAAATTCAATAAATATTTTTCAAAAAATTTCCAAAAACGCCACCAATTTTTTGAAAAGAATGTTGACAAAAGGACTTGTTCAGTACACTCCGGTTAAAGATGGTGAGATGGTGATATGAGAAATACCACTTCAGTAAAAATACTGTGATGCGTAGGAACATTTTTGCTACTGAAACGCATTACGGTTGGAAGTAAAGCTGGACAGACTGCGTGAAAAAAGTTAATGACATGCTACAGCCCTAAGATTGCCCATGCATAAACTAATGGAATTTGTACAATTAAAGTTTGAAAAGCGAGTGTAAACAGATGCAAAGTGTTGCTTCAGAGATGCAAAGTGTTCAATTAAAAACAGTGTACATGTGGTAAAAATATACAAATTTGGTCTTGAAGTACTTGGTTTGAGAGTGCTTCAATTCCAAAAAATCTCGTTGCCACCACAGTTGTGGTGCGAGATGCGCAGAGTATGTTTTCTACAAACAACTTCATTTTTTGAACTAATGTGACATCAAATACTTGCCTTACTATATTCTAGGATGAATAGTATTTGCCATTCTGATGTTTCTTAAAGATGGTTCATTGATTTTACGTAGGTATTTGCGATGTAAAAGTGGAAGAAAAGTTATGATTCACTGAGAGAACATAATAAAATTTTGCAATGATTTGATACATGCTCTGCTAAAAACATTAATAGGGCAGGTTATTTGACAATTTCCTTGACCAGATAGAATTGCATGTACATGCATGTCTGTCATAAACACTGAGATAAATGCTAATGGAAGAAGACACCTGCAGCTATAGGCAAGCTGATTCAAGTGGACAGACAGAATGTCAGGCGGAAGATCTACTAAAAGTATGCATAAAATAGTGGAATGCTTGTTTTGCATTGGAAGTAGCCATTTGATTCTATTATGGTCGTGTGAAGATAAGAATGGACAGTGAAATTGATCCAAATGTTATCACACTTGTGTAATTGGTTTGTAAAGTTTCTCCAAAACTTGCTGCAGTATCAATACTTGTAATTAACTTGAGGCAAAGAACAGACGGATGATAGTGTTGTTTCACAGCAGGCTTCAGCTGTAATTGCTGAAGTAAAGCAATAAAACCTGTAGGAACTGATTAGTGTCTATGTGTGGGATAAATGTTTCCTACAAGTGTACACACACTTGTATTTCAGTAGTGGCCATGGTTGAGTATATGTTCGAAGTCGAGTTCTTGTACTATTCCCAAACACGGATAGTGCCCGTCTTCATTTCTGAGGATGACTTACACAGCATGTCTTACGCTGATGACTTGCCAATGCCGGTCACCGCTGATATCTGTCGAAATGACTTTCCATCCACGTACATTTCGAGAACTTTCTCACGTACTGCTTCTGGCGTATGTACACCTCTTTTCCCGTGGATCATGATTTCTTTTGCACAAAGAACTTCGTACAGTGCGAAGACAACAAGAGTCTAATGACAACTAGACACTGACTTGGCTGTGACACTCAGGGTGGCGGTAAGGAATGTAATATGATTCTGCATATGTGAAGTGCACCGCAAAGTGTACTCCCATGGTGTGTGTTTATTAGGGGTCCATAAAAGCTCTTTGATTTTCACCGCAATTATAACAAGTCAGTGCAACTTCTAAGGCAAGTTTTGAAACAACTTCACAAACCAATTACACAAGTGTGATAACATTTAGATCAATTTCACTGTCCTTTCTTATCTTCACACAACAGTAAAAGCATCAATATTGTTCAGACTTAAGGCATATTAATTGGATGGAAGAACTCCAAGCATTCTGGCAACCTGACAAAAGGTTTTCTTGAAGAGTTTTTTCAAATCGCTAGTCATACATTATTTGTAAATCATTACATTTTTATAGGGCAAAATGGCTTATTGGCACAGTTTGATGCAGTCTCTCCTTGAAATGATGCAGTTCTTCATTGAACAATAATCACACTACAAATGTCAAGGCACCTTTTTTGTAAGTACAATATTCAATTTTTCTACCAATTAATCATTACTTCAAAATATACAAGCCCCATGCATTACTTGTTTCTACAAAATTTGGGCTTTCCCAGTCTTTTTTTATAAGTACAGAAACTGATGAATCCAGTGGCTTGATTAAAAATTATAATTTACATGATTAAAATATAGCCTATTTATGTGTAGAATTCATTGATTCTTCATTGTTTTGATATGTTGGATTACGAAATGATGAGCACTGACGATAGTTGCCTGAAGACATTTCAATGGCTTCTCTCCCACGGTCCCGTCTGTACGTCTTGGTGAATGGCGTCTTCTCATTGACAGAGTTGTACTGTTTTATAGATGAGTATCTAAGCACTTGATTCTGTGGAATGAAACAAATAATTTCCAATCACAAGATCATTCAATTCAGACATGCTGGCATGGCATTGAGGCGGGCAGAATTCAAGTGGTGCTGGGCCCATGAAGTGGGTAACTACCAAATGCATAAATAGTGAAGGCAAAACAGATTTTATGTGTTTGGGTGCATTTTGCAGGGTGCATTAAGTTTCATCTCTACACTTTGGTAGCTGCAGCACTGCTTGAATCTACCCTTGGCAGAAAAGCAATACTGTGTGTGGTAAGTTTTAGGTGTTCAATTGCCAACAGCTACAACATATAATGCAGTTTCAAAATTTTCAAATGTGTAGCTCTATGATACACTCCTCATGGCTAGAGCAAGTGTAATTCATGTTTCCTTGATATCCATGGGTAATTTTTTTGAAATATCTGAAGGTGTTGGAAACAAGTTCATGCACTACTATGAATACAAAAAGACCCTATGATTGAAAACCAAGGGGTTCTGGGGCATACCACAGATACTACACATTAAAGAAATGTTGAACTTAGCATCAATAGTTATAGCTTTTGGCCTGGTTGTTAACACCTCTCTGTCCTCTGTTGTAACGTTCAACATTAAACAGCTGTTAAAGTAGGCACTTTGCGCACACAGAAATGTTTTCACGTACCAAAATTTTCATTTGGATGTTATAACAGAAAGTTGTAAAAAGAGGTTTTTTTTACAGCTTGTGTAAGTTTGTACTACACAATTAAACTGTAAATATTGAATGCAATTTGTCTACATAACACATCGTCAGCTGATACAAATCATAACTGCATCACTTCATTCCAGTACTGATGCACCTTCAGTGTTCGCGGTGACTTTTTTCTCCTCGCGTACGGCATACGCATTAGTCTGCTAAAATTGCGTAATGGCTGGATTTGAGTGCGTAATTTCACTTCCGGACTCGATTGATGAAAAAACTGACAAAATAAAATGTGCCGTTAAATAAACCTACACTACATATTTGGATTGTACGATGTAACATTATTTTAATGAAAACAGTTTAACGAACAACTTGAACAATGTTGAAACGTAACAGCGAAGGGTATACATGCGACCGTCAAAACACATCGGGCAACCCAAAAGTTAGAGTTATGGCAGCTTATCCAGACGGTTTGTGGACGTTTCGGTACCAAGTCGTTTCGGCCCAAGACGTTTCGGCCTTCCAATATCAGGCCCCAAGTCCTTTTGGCACCGCAACCCAAGACGTTTTGGCACTGCTGAAGGCTACCTGTGGGAACTGGTGCTGGAGCGTAATGTTACAAATCAAAGTACTAAAAAGTATAGTGTCAACTAACATTCACGTACATGCTTTAATCTTTGTGAGAACATGGGAAGAGACCGTAAGAAAAAACTTCATATCATTTTCAAATCTGTGACACAAGTTAATCGATATCAACAGCCGCCGAGTTGGCAAAAGTTTGAAAGCTGTGACGAAACAGCACGGCAAAATTCACACAAAATGCACATAAAGTACTGGTCAGAACGCAAAGGTCACGCTTACGAATATGACGGATCAGTCAATTACTAAATAGTTTGAAAAAAAATCAAAGTACAGATGCCAAAACGTCTTGGGTTGCGGTGCTGAAGTGACATGGGGCGGGAAATTGAGAGGCCGAAACGACTTGGGCCGAAACGACTTGGTGCCTGAACGACCAGTTATCATCCAGACACTTCTGCAGTGTTCAACATTTATCGGGATTCCGACGAGCTCTACCAATGAATAATTTTTTTCACTGACTCCTAGAGCAAAGTTGAAAGAAAACAGATTCGTCTGCTTCGACGCCATGCTGCAAGTGTGCTTGATCAAAATTTGGGAACAGCGAGACGCGATGATCGTGCACTGTTGGCATTTATATAATTTGTCGCAACATTTCTGTCAATCACTCACTTTCAGAAACTATGGCTCGCCTGAAAATTAGCAACGTAATTCATAGGCACAGCTGACATGATAACGTGCCTAACGTGATAACGTGTGGACTACGATGCCGATTTTTCAGACAACGCCCAGAGAATCCGAAACTTTCCACACAAAATGAGTGATTGACAGAAATGTGTTGCAACAAATTTCGTCTGGTTGTCGCCTAAGCTCAGTCGTGGAGTGCTTTCGGTGTTATCCTTTGCGTATAGAAAACGCATAACGATGAAAAAAATGCGTAGAGAGTCAATTTCAATGCGTAAATACGCATGATTTTTGCGTAAACGCGAACTCTGACCCTATGGTTTGAGCCATTGATACAATCAACAGAGAAGTGAACACTCCTAAACACATCACGACACATCTTCATCATTGTCACAAAAACACAACAGAACTGTGTTTTGTTACAATTGTTGTCAATGCAACCAAAGTGACAGACTGAAGACATGGCGATGGGATAAAAACTTACCACACACAGTCAACAAATACTTTCCTCAGCACTAAAATTCCTAAAGTAATATAAAGCCTGCACTGGTAAGTAAAACATCACTTCTGGATTATGTCAATGTACATTATGTGATCCATGATATCTTCTAAACTCCATTTTTTGTTTTGGACAGTATATTATTTATATTGTACTGCACTCAAAATGGTTTTTGGTTGTTGCAATATTGTCATCATCATGCACGACATGAAAACTGTAATTATGCTTCACCTACATGTTGTGCATGCAATATGAATTGAAAAAACCCACAAACCCATATGGATTTGATAATAGACCAAAAATAAGAGTTTTACAATCCAGAAGTAAAGTTTTACTGCTAAATCTTGAATCACCATGACATCTTCAGAACTTTGTATTGACGACATAGCAGAATAAGATTAGCTAATACTTTGTACATGTTGTCATCCTGTAAATTGGACACATGGCCACATGTCCAACCTGCATGGGAATACATACATGTACTCTGTGCTTATCCTGCCCAGACACACTTCCTGTACCACCTGATTACATTTTTAGTTTTTTCGCTCTCCCTAAATTCTCTTCTTAAATTATTGTTTCTCATTCAAATATAACCAAATGTAACAATAAATAATCATGAAAGAAATATGTATTCACTCATTTGGGGTGAAATGTTTTAGTGATTTAGAATTATCTTGTATTGACTTAACATAGATGTGTAATTTAAATAATCAGTTGGTGGACAGAAAACGTAATCTGTGCAGAACAAGAAAAATGTTTTTAAGATATAGGTTGTCAATTACAAACAACTTATAAATCTATGCTAAGGCACATTTTAATCTCAAATACACTGGTTAGTTTCTAGTCCTCAAAAAGTAATGTTGTTAGTAATCAAGTCATGAAAAGAAATAGCAAGGAAAACAAAAAATCATTTCTCAAAGAATAATCATGACAATAAAGCAAAAGAGTATCAAAGATACAGAATGACTTAAAAGATTATTGCAAAGTGTACAATGTTTAGTTTGTGAGAAGCATTTGGCAAGGTTGTTAGTGTTAAGTGAACATAAGACAACTAGTGTAAGGTTAGTTGGCTTGCTATTTGTACTATCTTATACATGCATGGTTAATTTATGCAAGTTAAAAAATACTGAGCATGCAATGTGTTCTCACATGCACTTTAAAAAAACTAATGCCACCATTTGGGCTTGAAGGACACATTGCTTTTATAAAGAATTGAAATTATAATGTTTATTTGTACACCAAACTTTTACTCCTGTTGAACAGGATGACTCTTTTGATGCATAAAATTGGATAAACCCAGTAATCATTCGCAAAAATCGCAAATTCTAAATATTTTGAAAAGAAAATCTAAAATGTCGATAGCCGTGTTTGAATCTTGGAGTTCATCACTGTATTGGATGTGCACAGCATCTATTGCAAATGGCATGACTGGAAATATTGTAATATTTTGGTATGCATCATATTGAAGCATGTAAAGCGACCAAAGACATCTCCCTTTCACTCAGTTTTATTATGGGGAGTGAAGTTTTCACTTGAAAACTAATCAAACCTCACATTTGCTGTATATATTGAGTATCTGTAGCAAAACCAAATGAAACTTTTTAAAACAACAAAATACCCTATAAAGATGTCTTATCACATTTTTAACAAGACTAGGGTGGTATCAAGTGGTGATAGTTGAAAGGGATACACACAGAATGCACTGAGTAGACTAGCACATAATTGCACAAGAGTATATCTAAAAATACAGATATTGTAAACATGGGAAGTTTTCTATGGAAATCAATTCTTTTGATTAGTAAATCGGGTACAATATAATGAACAAATTTCATGTTTTTATCTATAACTGAAAATGTCACCACCTTTCCAGTTCATGCCAAAGTACTTTAGATGTTGTTCAATGGAGTAAAAGTTGTTCATAAGTACAAATAAACACGTTACAACAAAAATTGCATCTTACATGCCACACTACCAGGGGGCAACAGATCAATGCCACTGGGGGATATTTGTTGCACATCTAGTTTGCAAGTAGGCAAAAAATGCAAAATATCTATTAGTAGTAATCGAATACATCATGCATTCATTTGCATCTTTAACCTAAGAACCCTGTATAGAACAGGTTACAATAGATAACAGCCCCATGGGTGCATAAATGCCCATGGATGCATTACAACAGCAAAGTACAAGAAGATTGTTAATGCAAAAGTTCTAGAAATTAGCAGCAACAGACCTTGCATAGAACCACTTTTCTACTACATGATGTAATCAGAACAGAAAACAGAAGCAAATTCACCAATACATTAACAGAAGAAATATAACACATTATACAGATTACATCTAGGAATCACAGACAGCTTAGTACACCACGTTTTGTTGACAGATAATGTTATGGGAAATCATAAAAGAGTATATAGACAATCAAAGTATACATTCGTTCGAACACAATATCAAATATTGACCCATGTAAGTTTTGAGGTATACATGGTATTTTGGATCTATACATGATATTTTGGATCCCACCGTGACGGTTTCTGCAATGACTTGCATGTATTTCCATGGTTGATATACAGGAATTTCTTATCAGATGTTTTTCTGTTGCAATTTTGCAAAGAAATGCAGGTTACCCTCTTGACAAAACAGAGCTAGCATAATTTAAGACTCCAGTTTTACACACGAGTCACCATTCCAATAGTGAAAATCTACAGTTGCATAATTTGTAATTTACATTGCCTGCTTTCATTGAAAACAATGCTGTACACGATACCAAAATATATTCAATTAAAAGTGACTATGCTTGTAAGCTTGCGACATAAAGTGAAAGCATTGCAAATGCATGTTGGTGATGGAATTAGGCATACAGAAAGGTGGATTATAATAGGATAGGGAAGAAAAGGAAGTGAAATGTTAAACACACAAACAGGAAAGGAACGAGGAAGGTAATGTTAAACTCAT
>LD350680.1:0-17724 GCA_001465055.1 Ptychodera flava
ACACCCTGAATTGAGCACTCTGATTGGTCAATCAACAGTGGATAGTTTTTAAGAATATATAACACTATTGGAACTAATTTGGGATAGTTGGATCACAATGTTTTTCAAATTTCTCAAAAGTGTTAGGTTCCCTATGTATGGCTGAATGTTGCAATATTACAAATTACTCATAAAACACGTGTATAATTTAAAAAGAAAAGCAGAATGATGAGCTGATATTTGAAGATGAAACCGACATGACTTCAGCATCCAATTATCCAAAATAATTCCAATCGTGTTTATTATCTACGGCAATCATGTACTCCATACTTTCTCTGTAATTTAAACGTCTTACAATATTAAAATTGTAGGTGATCGTTTTTCAGACATTCTTTACACTAAGTTAAAATCTAAATATGTTTTTAGCTTTAATATTTGCAGACTATTGTTAGGCTTTAAATTAAAAATGTTGTGTTGTAGTGAACGCTTGACTACGTTTTTTGACTTGAGTAATGAAGAAAATTACAGTTTCACTTTAAAATATATATCTACTTAAATTGGCAGCCTTTATTTCTTCTAAGATAACTTTCCATTCATGAAAACTCTTACCACAACAAGGCAAACACCTTACATTAAAATAAGTCAGAGTGAACTACTGCATGAATCCAGTGAAAATATTTTTCATCTATGAATTTATTCCTGAAAATTACAAAATCGTTATCTTAGAAACCTCCAAGTGTTCCTGATATGGGAATCATATGAACATAGTAAATAACCCTTTTTCTTTGATGAAACTGTCATTATTTCAGTACATTGGCCAATGATAATGAGTGATCGTCTTCTAATCATATCCCATTTTAAATTAATACAATCTATCTGTTTGAGAAGTATTGTACATTTTAGGCAGCTGATTAAAACAAAATCAACCACTTAAGATAGAACTAAACCTCTGAAAAACAATCCGAAATTCATGAACGCCAACGTCGTTGTAGCCAGTACAAACTTTATACAATGTATAATGATTGGGGAGGTTGACTTCGATACTTGCGATTCGGAAGTTTACATGATGTCGAGTGAAATTATAAAGAATATGAGTCTTCATCCAATATCCTTCAATGTCCCCTCAAGCATTATGAAATGAAGCCTCAACATTTTTGATGACATGATTTGTCTAGTTGTATAAATGTACCGCCCAGAAAAAACCTAAACCTGGCGTATGAGGGCGATGTACCAGAGATTCTATTCCCCGCAGATTCTAATGCAGAAGTTTGTAGTTAGAAAAAATGTATCCACAGATCCCCGAGAAGGTGGCGAGAATACTGATCTTCGATAATTATGCCAACGAATTTTGCCACCATGTTCATATATCAGCCTCTGAAAGTCTTAATCTAGGATAATACAGTCATGTCACGTGCACATTTGACCTATGTACCTAAAGTGACACCTCGCAGCGTTGAAGAAAGCTCTACAGTGATGCGAGAAACGTGTGTACTAGCATATTCAAAGTTCCGAATCGTCGTAAAATCCATTTGCCAAATCGTAAAAAATGTCATAAATTATCATTTTACTCTTCTATGATTAGTACAAAGGGTTACATGAAAGGGAAATCGTGTTCATAACTCTCATATGTAATTCTTACGGCCTCAGGTACGATCTTTGTGGAATCCTTTTGCAGAACCTTCTCTTGATCAAACAACAATACAAGCAGTATCAGGTTTTCTTCATGACTCCGTCATTACTTCAAAAACTCAGGGAGTTGTATTTTTAATGCACTAGTTTTTTGTTCTGCTTGTGAAAGAGGTATTTTTGTACCAATCTCGAAGTAATATCGAGGTATCAAGTATTCAATTGGCCAATAATGAGTGTCGAATACCCAATTTTAGTCTTTAACAATAACATGGCACTTTGTATATAGTGTAATGTGCTTGCAAGGTTAACAATACTTATTTATACATATTCTAAGAAGATAAATGAAAGAATAAAATAAAAACCAATATTGTGACAATTTTTACTGCCAAACCCCGTTTAATTAATCACCAAAATCACACAACATTGACAATTAAACAATTTTATAGCTGCTTTTGTCATTACGCTCTTGCAAAGGAAATTGATTGTAACCGTCATTGATTTTGTTCTAGATGACAAGTCAAGTCACTACTCCTTCTCTTACGCTCTAAAGTATTGAGGAAAATCAAAGTGTCTGCTTTACAAACTCAAATATAATATGCAGTAACACGATTTGAACTATTTTGGGAGAATCGGATATTGTTGTAATGTTGGTGTAACCAGCAAATTTAAGCTCATCTCCTTTTCTGTTTTTATAATTCACTTGTTGTTATGGGTAATTTATCACTTTCAACTATAGGGCACCTAAAAATTTTGATAAATTTGAACAATTAAAAGATCCTATTCTCCAAAATCAGTTCCAATTGTGTTGCAGTGCTATTAATGACACGACTTGACTGAAATTAAAATGTCGACGAGCTGTGTGGAACACTAAGGACTTTGTCTCAATGTGATCAATTAGGGATGAAACACCCAAGTACATTTAGATGCATGACAAGAATGACTTTTTAATTCATCAAAACATATAAAGGCAATCCGCGAAAAAAACTGAATTAGTTTGAATGTTATATTATGTCAATACTCTTTGAATTAAATACATGATGACCTATCGATTTTAGATTTTCCTTAATACTAATAAATATGGCAGTCCCCAACAGCGTGTTTAAGGTAAAGGGCGACGAATTCGGACGCGCATACGCTTTAGAACGTTTCTGCGCAGCTTTTAACTCCAGCCTGCCGCAAGTGGGTTATTTTGTAGCGCATATATTTAACATCACCTGTCATTGTTGAAATTGCTCTTTTATCTAATTTTTTGACCCAGTGTCTTAGAAATACATGTGACCTATAACCTTGTCATATTTTGACCCCCTAGGAAGCTGGTTTTTATTCAATATGAGCGAAAAATTAACATTTCTCTCCCATTTATATGGCGCAAATTACCCATTCACCTGGAGATATTGTAAAAAGTAGCGTGGTGACACCCTTTTATTAAAAATGTAAACTAAATGGTATTATGTCACGAGTTTATTCGCAAAGTTTAGTCAAAATGACACCATTCAAAGCGACAGGAAGAAAGTTCGAAAATTATGTAGTGATATAATTTCGATATCGTCATTTTGTAATCGATACTTATGTTAAAATTTCTTCACAAACATCATGAAAACTATACATTCGATAGATATGGATCTTAAGTCTTGGTATTTATTAAAATTAACTCATTTGCTAAGCGTTTTATAATTGCTTTCTTTAGTTTAAGTGAATTATATCATTTTTATTTATTTCTAACGACGCCACTTTAACGTCCGTTTCCATGGAAACGAGCATGGTGACCCCCTTTTTTATTTCATTTTTGCACTTGCACAACTTCCAAGAATATTTGTGCAAAGTTTCAAGAAAATGACACCACAACTTAATTTTGACGTAATTCGTAGTACTTCACCTTAACAGTAATAATAGCGTCACTAATATGCATACCGCCGATATGTTACATGTTTGGTAAAGTTTAGGACAAAGAGAATCGGCGAGATTATGCGAATGACGTACGCGAAGTTGATGATATATATTGTAGAATTACAGGATTCACCGACCTGTTGAAATAACTCAACCATTGGTCTGGCAATGAAACATGAAAAATGAACCAAGTACAGGCAAAAACGCCTGACAGTTGTAGGCAGTCTTTTAATCCTGTCATGGGCAGTTTCAATCGGGGAGTTACAACTTCTTGGTAAGTTGGCGGCTAACGCCCTATTAAATGTTAGAAGACGTGTCTTTACGAATTTGTAAATTTGCACACTCAAAAATTACTCTTCCCTTTCTAAATATTATAAAATCATATGGACAACTTTGAGAGAAAAAAAATGAAAAAAGGTCACTCTCGTCGACTTTCTTCAGTCTGCATTTGACCCTGAATGAGTTCTTGTCGCCTTTTTAATTTTTCATACTCATTTGGTGACATCAGATCTAATCTCAGGTCTGTGTAGGGAGGATCTTGTTCGCCTGGCAGATTATTAGTGGCATGTATATGTCTCCTGTTGTCATCCTTGCTATCGGCTTTTGAACGTGCTCTGGGAAAAATAATTAAACAATATGTATTTGATGTCATTTATTTTAAAGCTATCAAAAAGCGATATACTTAGTTAGACATGCGAGATTTGACAATTTGCGTATTCTATTATTGTCGTCTCTGTCTCATGTCGAAATAAGCAAATGGAAGCTTTTCTGCCGTGAACGTCAACATTTAGCCATGTTGTATACCTTCGCTTTGTCCACATCAGTGAACACTTAAAACTACGCAAATGTCGTTTTAAATTATTTATTTCTTTGATGTCAGTCTGAAGGATCACCACACAGAGCTTTACAAATCGCCTGATCCATTGCATTTATTTTTACTTAGTTATTGCATAAAGATATGAAATGGCTGCAATGAAGTTTTCACGCCGTGTAGTTACCTACCTTCTAATGCGACATACAACGACTACTTGGAAAACCACTATTACAATCAGCACCAGTAACACAGCGATGCCAATGGAAACAGCAAGGGAAACTGAAAGAAAATACCCAAAATGAACTGTTATCGACGTGATAAATATTTTCAGTACTAGTACGTTCAATTAAAGCGGCGTACGTTAAAAATACTTGTTAATCACGCTTCAAAAATTCGGGTTACCGTTTCCATGCCATTCTTAGTGATTTCGACAATTCCTTTAGATATTTTAGCACAGGTAGTCACTTCTCTTTAGTTCCATTCTTGTCTTTCCGCATGTGAGATTCTAATAGTGATATTTTGTGTGATTTTCTGTACAATTATGTTATTTAGAGTCATGAGTATCCGAATACACATAAAATACGGTGGTTTCAATCGGGTTCGAACTCACAATGTGCGGAACCCATTCACCTAGCTGAGAAGCCACAGACAAAACCGCTTGGCCAAATCCCCAATCTCAAAAGTATTGGTTCAATAACCGAACTAAGCTGTTACATTTTTTCTGACTGCGACCCCTCCACACTCTGTAGAGTTTGTGAAGCACTCACGCTCGTACGCTCACTATCACACATCACACACAAACTTTATCAAAGCGAAGCAATGA
The DNA here is from genome assembly GCA_001465055.1 of Ptychodera flava. Classification (NCBI taxonomy): domain Eukaryota; kingdom Metazoa; phylum Hemichordata; class Enteropneusta; family Ptychoderidae; genus Ptychodera; species Ptychodera flava. The sequence goes on from LD350680.1 coordinate 5,133, forward strand.
ATACATCGCTTAATTAAGTGTTATCACAACAGATCGGAAATGCCAAGCTTAAACGGTTGAAGGTAGTATGTTATGGGTTATGGGTTTTTCTTCAAATAGCTCTTGCACACTCTATCTGTGCAACTCTCATTACACTCATGTTGGTAAATTCCAAAAGCCTATTATTAAATTCCATCACGAAGCATGTGATCTGATCTTTATTACTTGTCAAAAATGCAATTTTAAAAGAAAATTCTTGGTAAAAATGTACATTACTTACTTTCAGATGTACATTATCAAAAACGTTAACATTAAAATGGAAAAGCTAATCAAGTGAATTGATAACAAAGTGTGAACATTTTAGACTAAATACGTTTAGACGTTTAAACAAAGTGGTGAAAATATAAAACAAATGTTTTAGTATTTAATGGGTTCCATGTATGAAATTCGATGTATATCTTATAAAAGACCCGATTAATCTAGATACTGCGTTTCGGTACTTAATTAGACACATTTAATTTTAGTGAGCAATTTATCCCACAATATTATGTAAATGACATGAAATTGATATTACTGCTACATTATTTGAAATTTTAACCCGCTGTTTATTGTAAATTGAATAAAAATTTCAGATATATGTAGGCTTTGTTATATAGAAATACATCGTTACATTACAAACTATTTTGAACTCAACATGGAAAGCCAATTTACTTGCATACTGATGAAAAGCAGATTTTCAAAAACAGAATCCGTCAAATGAAGATTGATACAACTCAATTGTATTGTTAAGAATTGTGAGATGTATCTAGATTACAAACTGATCATACACGAGATGATTTTTAAGAATTGTAAGATGTATCTAGAAAACTGATCCTACAAACTGGTCATACATTGAATGATTGAACTTCTAAAACCTAGGACTATAGAAGAAAAATATGAGAGGTATGTAAGTGGAAAATCCATTGTTTGGAAAAAAAACGGTTATATCAAAATAGTTTCTTGTCTTTATGGGCTGGTCATTGAACAGTTCCCCATAGGCATTTCTTTATCAAAGGCACTAGTAAAATAATTGATAGGGTTAGGCTCTTGCCATTGACTCGTAAATGTGAAGTAGTTTGACAATCATATTACAATACGAAGATGAACAGTAATTGTTTTGAATCGAACTACAATTCCGGTGCATTACCAATTTTTTCTCAGAGAACGCGGAAGGACAAAAGACTCTCAAAGAGATACACTGTGAAGTTGAATTCATCTCAATTGACTTATGCATTTATTTGTTTTACCTACGGTTCCCTAAAAATATAAAGTGCCATCAAGGTTGTACAAACACCGAAACTGAAGGTCTAAAACGTTCCTTAAAACTTACAACAATGAAACCGTTAACCCTCTGTTTAAATTAAGAATAAAATTCAGCGGTCAGGGTCCAACTTGTGGCACTAGACAAGTTATCTAAAATTTACGGACATTTAGGAATCAAAAATTATGGAAGCTATCCAGGTGTAACTCTATTGACAAAACTAAATTGTTGATTTTCTCAAAACAAAAAAATAAACAAAATATACAAAACCAAGATGTTGAAATCTCCTTTCACTCCACAAGCTGCATGATGATTTCCCACACATACATTTTTCGTTGTTAGCTATCTTACAATATTTACATAACTTTTTTATAATATTTTATGTCACTCTGATTAATGTGATCATGTTAAGTCATTCTTTAAAGTATCACGGTGAAAGTCCCTACACCATATTACCGGCGGACTCATAAACAATGTTATCGACATATCCGTCAGTTTGTGACGGTTCTGTGTCTGACATCGATTCGTACAGTACACTATCGACGAACCCTGTCTCATTGGTTCTTCCTTTCTTTTTTGATTTATCAACTTGTGTATACATTTGTCCAATATCATCACTGTCTTCTAATCGTAACAGGCCCCTCCTCGGTACTGTCGGCACTTCTTCACTCTCTCTATCATCTAACGTAGCATCTTCAGTCTGCATATTGTCATACAAGTGTCCATCTGTCAGCCCAGCCTTGGATTCAGCCTCATTTTCGGGCGCATACGTAACGTTCTCGCTATTTCTTTTCGTAGGCATGTCTATCTGAGCATAGGAATCATCGAGTTCAGGCGTCTTGTCAATTGATTGTGGTCGCACGGGTTCCTTGTTATTGGCCGGACCAAGTACCTCATAATCTGTCGGGAGTACTTTCATCATCGTCATTTCTTCTAGTTTGTGACGTTCACCATCGATCGACTCGCGATTATGTGAAATGGATTTTGGTCTGTCAGTTTCGTTTATAAATGCCACATTTGCGTCCGACTCGTGTGCGTGAGGGGTAATGTCGGGGTCCCTGCTTTCAGAAGACCTACTTCTTCGAATCAAATCCGGTGTAGATATCGGCTTTTGTTCTTCTGTTGTCTTTTTCTTCGTTCTGAAATAAGTCAGAGAAGTGTTATGTAGTCCATTTTGATCTTGTCGATTACAGAACACAAATGATGCTACATTGAAATGTAAATATCGAAGAATATGCCATTATTAACTGTGGTGTATTTGGCAAATTATAAGCAATATCCAAAATCATGATTACTGCCGGATAACTTTGATTTCCAAAATAAAGAATAAAAATCATGTGTCACCGTGCAAACTTAGGTACTAGACAATCAAATCACCTAAGATTTACAAATATTTAAAATTCAAAATGGCTACCATCCTGTGTTATTTTTATGAAGAAAATGAATGACCCATGACAAGTAGTAATCGAAAAGTATTGTACAAATTTGAAATGAAATTAACAGCAATAATCATTACACAAAAAAGCGCTACTAGCAAATAGTAATTTGAAGTGATGACTTGTAGTAATTTGTAGTCAATAGCTGACAGATTTCCAGTCGTCAATTTATTACTAATAGCTGACATTGACATCGATAATAATATAAAAACGATAACAGAAAGTAGCCTTACCTTCGTTTCCTCCGCATCAATACCACGATAACCACAATCGGAACGAGTGCCAGCAAAATGAACATCGCGCCACCGATACCAATGTACATATACATATCTGAAACGACGCAATATGGCCGTATGATCATGATGAAATGTGCTAGTATAGATTCGTGGTTGCCGTAAAATTACTTTTTGTTCATGCATATTACAAATGCTAGAAGTATTAAAGTAGCGCAGTAGATATTTGCTGAGATAATCAAGGAGAAAACTTTTGGATCACAGTCTTTAAAGTGACAAAATAGCGCATCCAGCGTTTGCTAGAAGTGAGTATATAGCAAAGGTAGCCACATTCAACTTATGGAGCATCACTGTGACTAACCTGTCCAACTTGCATTTTTATAAAATTGAATCGTCAAGAAAATTGAATTTCCCCTATATTGTCTCAGAAAGTCGAGGTCACTTCGAACAAACAGAGAATGTTTCTATGTACTATTGTGTGTTCTAATTGATAGTGTTTGCAATCCGTGTATTGTCTACATACTGTTGCATTTGTGATATCTCGGAACAAGGGAAAAGAAGGTAGGCACCATAAGCTAGATTAGCTTTCAATCAATTCAGTCACACCACAGTTACTTGTTGAAAAGTAAATAATCTCTGTTCATGAACGACGACACCAATCGGCTGAGGTAGAAAGCTCATCAAGTAGGCCTAAAACAAATATTTGACCGCAGGCCCGGTACTCTTTCAATTTGTTTTGAGAAGAAAAAATATACCGAAGGCGAAAGCTGCTTTAATGTTGATTTAATGCTGAATGATGACACGGAGACAAGTAATGCCGTTAAAAGGTTGGGGGAATCTAGGTATGACAAGCAGGCGTCTTAACCTCGGTCTCCCTCATGATGAAACCCTGCTTTCGGGTAGCATCATGAGGTGATAGCGTGTTACCTGAGTATACCTGCCGAACGCAGAAGCCCCACAAGCGGCGTCATTGCAACCAACACCCCATGATGAGAGACATGTCTGATTCGACTCCATCATGGTGTGGGCAATGGTCAGCAAATGGTCAGCAAATCCCCCTACACACTTTATTGGACATTAAGCAAAAAAGATTAAAAAGGAAACCAGCAAAATACAAATGGTGAGTGCAGCAGGCAGTAGTGTCGAAATAGCCTAAATATAGATGAGGCTGCCTACTGCGTATGAGTAGTCTGGAATGCCAAATGTCCGAAACATGAAACGAAACTGCTTCAAAAATGAAAGGTGTGGGTGGGAGGGCGAGAAAGCGTAGCGATGTGCACTGTGGCAGCAAGCAGCGTTGGAATGAAAGAAGAGGGCTGAGTGAGCTGAATATAAAGCTGAAGGTGTGAAAGTCAGAGGTCGAGGCATGAGCAAAATTATAAACAGAGATAAGGGAAGACAAAGGCATAAGCTGTAGGGGGACGAGAACTAAAAGTCAGAGGTCATGAACACGAGGGGAAAGCATGAGTGGAAACTGTTAGAGGTGAAGGACACGAAGGGAAAGCGTGGTGAAAAGCAAAGCACTGGCAGAGGAGGAATGGAGAGGCGTAATATACCTGGAAAGCGTGGAGGTCAGAGGTCAAGCGTGATCGGGCTACACTCGGAGATAAAGAGGACAAAGGCAGATGCCACAAAGGAGAGAAAAATACAAGTCAGAGGTCAAGAATATGAGAGGAACAAATGTGTAGGAAAAGTGAAAAGGTTAGGGACAGAGCCAAGCAGATAGGCAGACGTAGTAGGAAAGGTAAAGACATGGTCATCTTTGCATTAACCTTGATTATAGTATTATACAATAGTTAGACACATGAAAAATGACTCTCTGTAACAATTATGATGAGCTTAAATATCGTACGTTCTTTCTATTAACTTTTACTCAACTTTCTTGCTCTTTCATGTATGTAACCGTTCGAGGTAATAAATCGTCTTATGTTAGTTTTTCTGATTTTCTTGCCAAATTAGCGTACTAGAATGTAATAAATTTTCCAAATGTCATCCTGTACTAATTACTTGAGATCTGTTTAGAAAATTAGTTACAAGAATATGATTACGATCACGCTCCGTTTGAGGTGTTTACCCTGCAATAAGTCATTTGCTACGATTATCCAGGGCTTTCGCAAGATACGAAAGGGTTTTAGTGAGTTCAATCTGTAGATATCCTGGGTGTTTATGTATTCATAGTTTGATAATGTAAGGCAAGAACAACTTGGGACACATATACTGCCTTCATACAAAGGTTAAAATTAGTTACTGTAATACTTTCACTGGATGCTCCGTTGCAACTTGCTTCTACTGTCTGTGATTTGAGACGATCCCTTGTGTTCTAGCTCTAGACAATATGTATCATTGTACATGCATATAAAATTTACAAAATTGTCGTATTGATTATTGATCAAACACCACAAAGACTTAAATTACGAAAAAGACGTCAAGAATTTTTGTAAAAATCAGAATAAATAAGCCCTATATTGATTGAATTGAGCAAATAATCTGTATAATGAAATAGTGTACACCAAATGCTACTACTTTTTGATCAAGCTGAAATCAAATTAAGAGTAAAGTTATTTTAGTGCATTATTTTAAACGTTATCATTGAGCTACCAAGTTCAAAGTGTTTTTCGTGTTTTGGTGGCTTCAGAGGACATACTTATAAAGTGCATTCAGCTTGACATACCCTTCAAAGGAGACGTTGTATTGACATGGTCTCCCGTTTCCGGGGAAGTGGCTGATTCTGTCGACTTCGAAGTCAAAGTCTCATGTTCGGATGTTTTCCCGTTTCCAGTTGACAGTTCACTTGATGCGCATAATGCTGTAGATGGCTGCACAGTAGAACTGATGGCTAGGGGAGAAATTTATAAAATTATTTTACCGTGTGACGATTGAGGCATGGCAGGTAACATTACATTTTGTATTTGAATGCAGCTCACTGAGCATTGATATCAGGTAAGCTTAATGGGCTCGAAATCAACTACATAGTTTAAACTGAGATTTCAAGATGAGAGTGATAAATAATAATTTGCATCTGTAAAATACGTCTGGGAAGGTAACTTGTTTTGTAAGGATTAAAAGTAAACTCCTGATTTTTAAAATGAAGTGATTAAGAAATGAAACACTAGCTATGTTATTCTCTTAGTATGTATTGAATCGTATTATCATCACCGTATAACATACGGTAATACATTTAACTTGCAAATGAGAGTTTGCCCAAATCGCCGATTGCAGGACGTGCATGTGAGAATTGAATGAGGAAAGTTAAAATGACCAGGCTTTCTAAATGTTAATAGTCAAAATCGAACCCTGCATACATTATAATTGGGACTTAAAACAATTCTACAACTTTCTTTGCGCTACCTGAATCTACTACTTTCACAAACAAGCTACATATAGTGATATTGTTCCATTACAAATACCTTCATACTGCAGTACAAATCCAAGATCATTGCCCGTATCGTCGGTGACCATCTCAATACGAAGAGTATTTGAAGAACTGTATAATGGCTGTGGTAGTGAATAACCAGTAAAAGTACTGATAGTATAGCTATGGTCTTCTATCCCATCCTTCACAATCACCATGTCATTGTCTTGTAATCTCAGCATAAGAGTGGTTATCTTTACTCTGTGTCCAGGATCCACTGTTATTGTCCAAGTACACGATTGTTCGTTGGTATAGTTCCCGGGGAAATTTGGTGAATATATGTATCCACTGGAATAAGTGTAGTCACCGCCACAGGCACCGAAAGATGCTAGGAAAGACAAACAGTCTGATCATACCTTTTTCGGAAAAGTCGTCGTTTTATCACAAATCTTCGCTCAAATCAGTAATTTCTGAAAATAGTTTACAGCCTATTAAATTCAATCCAATGGTATTGCACCAATCATGTTGATGAAGAGATAGCATATCTGTATGAACTAGAAAAATTAGTTTCGCTTTCTAAGTTATTTATTTGGGTGCGTAATGAAACCACTCAACAGTCTGCACCAAGATGAGTCGTTTAAAGGGAGGCTAATTATTGGCGACGAACAAATTTTTAAATGACTTTTGCATCTAAACAAATATATTTATACAAGAACATCAACATTACATAGCTACTTGTCTTTACCTGGGAACGAAGCCTGAGCGCAAAACGTGAAGGTAACGATGTATAAAGGTCTGACTCTTAGGGCAGACACATAAATGAATTTTAATTGTAGTGAGAATGTCAAATAACTCGATGGAATTTGATTTTTTGTCGACCTGACAAAGTGTCCTTTTTTGTTGCAGCTACATTTCTATTCCATGTATTGTCTGCGTCATGGACTTTTTCATATCGGTTTACTAAAACATAAAGATACAACAAAACATGTTACAGTTCACAACTTACATACTCTTTCGTCACCTTAACATAAATGTGGTAAAATATGAATTGAATTCCTGACAAGAACAGTTATTTGCAATAATTTTATAAACATACTGTTATAAACGTCAAATTGCCAATCTCCTCCACAGCCTTGTATGTATGGCGACGTTCCATGATCACCCGAACACTGCTGAGTGTTGTATTCTACACCCTGCCGTATTGGAAATCCAGGAATAGCCTCTCCATAACGCCAGTAATCAACAGAGTCATCACCACAGTAACACTCATCGGCACTTTCGATGACGGCTATAGTCTTTCCTCGATCCCGACATTCTCCGATGCATCCTTGTATTGTGCAGTGATTCTTGAGTATAATCAATGACGACTGCGCGGGCAATACCCTGCTATCAGCCTCCTTATATCGGCCAAGAAAGTCCTGATCTGAAGGAAATTATGATAATTTGATCAACAAGACAACATTTTTTACAATAAAGAGAGCAAAATGTATCCAAAGGATGTTTCAGTAATTCCTCTCTATTGTAACCAGCATGATTAGCTTTGTTCATCGAGAAGCTAGAGTTCGAATGGAAATAATGGGGCAACAGTTTGTAAAAGGCTGATAAGGTAACAGCGGCGTAACATACTCCCGAAAAACTCAAATTCCACTGGTTTTATCCATCGCAAAATTATCCTCTGCACGACAGGAATGTATTCACGATTATAGAACAGATTTGTGAAGAGAACATAACTGAGGGCGATTTTTTAGCATTTATACATTCGCGGCTGGCAAGCTTGGCGAGAAAGGGCCGTTAGCTATTTGGATGTCACTCAAGTGCATGTCAAATACTGTACTTATCAGGCATGCTTTTTATCTAAGCATATTCATATCTGGTTTGTTAATAGTGGTAGACGATGTAAAAAGTCTTATCTGCTCGATAAAATTTATACTCTTTCAACGTATTTAGGGAGGGCTTAGCCTTCTGAAAAAAAATGAACAGCCGGAAGTCAAGGGGTATGTCTGCAGAAGAAAACATACATCATATCGAAGCCCTAGCTTTTGGAAGTAAACACAGTGATAAAGAAAAGTAACACTATTAATATTCTGTAAACGTTTACGTAATTTCAGTTTTTAGCTCTGTGTCCAGTGACCAAAATAAGCAAAACTCGCTCTGCTATTTTCTGTCACATGTACGTCCTTAGCGTACGATAGTTGTATATTTCGCTGTTTGTGATTCAACGCATCCAGCTTCAATCGACCACATCACGAGACGTTACTTGTGGTCTACCGATTGACCTCTAACAGCAGCTTGCATAGTGGACATATTGATGCTTGATTAGCTATGGTAGCAAACAGTTGCGATGTATGTGTCATCGGCGATGCGACAATTCAAACATTACTGACGTAATGTTGGCCTTGGAGAACAAACAAATGCAAGTATGAAGAATTGCATCCTCTGCCTTTCGGTTGTCCACGGGTCTGTGCATAACTGCGTTCAGGGGGCATAGGGTTGAATCTAGTTCATTGCTCTTGTGCAAATTTGTACTGAATATATTCCTTAGACCTGATTCATGTGTAAAATCTTATGTACTCACGAAATCCATACTCAGCCACTGTGCTCGTTCAGATTTTATCTAGCAGTGTTTGTTGTTCAAACGCTCTCAGAAGTTTAACTTTTAAATAACAGATCTCTAGAAATTTATTGTGTTTGAAAGGTGTTCAAAATCATGCCGTCGTCGGATTTTCGCATGTGTACCCTTGTTTTAGGAAAGTGGGTTTGATGTCGGACTCAATGGGTTTTGTTTGCTAGGCACATGTTTCTGTTAGGCACGCCCAGGGAATCACAGACATTCTCATGAATTGGAAGTGGGTTATATGTGATCTAAACGCTGTCAGCTTCAACTGCAATAGTATGAATCAACAAACTTCATTTTGTGGTGACATATATGCGATCATCATACTTTTTAATAATCGAACATCGATCGAGATATGTCACCCGTTTGGTCGGTGTGGGCATAATGTTGTCTTAAACCCTATGAATTCGGTACATTCGGACCAACGAGTCTTCCTTAATCAAACATGCGATGACGAATGAGCATTGTAGGATAACAGTTTCATCACTACCGAAACTAAGGGCAGCCAGTCCACATTAAGTGAGGCTACCCACAATTCTCCATGATCTGTACACACGGAGATCACTCACTGAACTGAAGCAAATTTCTTCTGTACAGAAAACAACTGGGTCCATATTTCAAAATTCCTGCATCATAGTTCTGATAATCATAATTTTCTGATTTCTCACTGTGAATAATAAGAAGATCAACCCCTTTTCCGCAGTGGAGATAGAAATTTTGTCAACATAGATTTTTGACAGCCATACACAATATTTTCAAGCAAACTAAGGGAATAAGTTGCATCTGTGTTGGCAAAAAAAGGGTATTGATTTTTTTAATGTTCGTAACAAAGGAAAATTGCAAGTCTGACAGGTGGTATGATGAGACCATCTTAGTTGCTGATAACTTTATCTTGAACAGTGTGCAATTTTAGCACCTTCAAACATCGACTTCTCATTCAATTTACTCTTGAATGTTTAACATAATCAATAATTTTGGAACATATTTTAATAAATAATCCTGAACTTAAATTGTTAGTTAAAAATTGTTGAGGAACTGAAAAAATTGAAAAAGCCTTTAGCAAAAAATGTCTGAGTGAACAAATCAAGGGGAATTGTGGGTAGCCACACTACTGTGCAGTCGAGGTAAACAGCGTATAGTCGTCCCATTTCGTTTAAAACTCAAAATCCGTAAATTTTGCGAATGTACTCACAGTAACACGCAATTCCTACGTGGTAACTGTCATCACACTGACAATCATGTCCGTTGTTGTCCCAATCTATGGTACAGTCTCCTAACGATTCTGACATGATAGGACATCTGACGTCACAAACAGAAGACTGCAGATCACTTCTACCAAATTCACTGTTAGACCATTCCCACATCACGGTGACATAACCTGAGAAATTGTCAATTTAATGCAGGTAGGTTATTTTAAGTACCAAAATACAGTGATAATGAGAAGATGGTTTTAAATCGAATACGACTTAGGTAAAACAGTCATGCTTACCATAGATTGTTTTTTTTTCTCGAAACATTTTTGGCGAATTCTCAACTTTGATTTTAACGACTAAATAGTTGCAATTCACAGTCAAATACAGTTACTCAAATACAGGCTTATCCGTTAATACCTGAATTCATCGACATAATCCATCGCCAAGGATTGAAATGGTGACCTTCCGATTCCAAATATGGCTTAATATAAACGGGAATCCAAACATTTCTCCTAAGATCGGATGGTGACTTTTAGGATAGTAAAATTACAAAAAGACACAGCTAACGGGGAATTTATAGACAAGCGCCTAGTGATAAATGGACAGTTCCTTCCAAAGTACATACAAACGTTTGATGATTAATAATGGTAATAGTGGACAAAACTTAATTTACTTAAGTTGTCATGAAAAAGCTGTTTACGTGTATTAAACGACACTCTATACAATTTCAGGTATAGTGTCCTTGTTACATGTATATGCGACATGTTATCAAGCAAAATCAATCATCATGACAATATATAATTCTACCTACATTTCTTTGAAAAAACTAAAACTATGAAGACCAAGAAGGGAAGGGCAGGATCTAGAAGCAAGATAATGTTTTCATATAATTAATTGTAATGCTGTAGCAATAACTGACAAAGGAGACAAAATATGAAGGAAGGGTGTATTATTATAGTTTATGAATGAATGAACGAATGAAAATATTTCCTTTTTCATTGATATATTCATTCATTCATTCATTTGGTTTTTTATTCTTTTATTTATCAGAATGAAGAATATAACTTACCTAGTTGTTTACAAACAGCCCTTGCTACTGTCAGATTCCATCCTTTGCCAGTCCCACACATGTATCTCCATGAGTTTTCTTCATCTCCTCTGACTTCAACTATTCCTTCAAATGGCGTCCGACCACCAGTTAATCGGACCTCAACTGATTAGAAAGGAAAAGTCTTTAGAGTTACAGAGTCTTTATCTTAGAAAACTACGTCGGCTGTTATATCTACGACGTAAAGAGTTGATTAATTCTTAATCAAACAGTTGAACCCAGATGATTATAGCAAAGCAAACGGAACGTTTAAGGATCTAATGAGCACTCATTGTATTTATAGGTGCATGTCGCTTGAATGTTATATGGTGCTTCATTAATTTTCGATTATTGTTTCTAATGCCGCAATTTTCAACGTTAGCAGTGACGTTGCGACAAGAAATAGGCTTTAACATATACAAGCAGTATGGAACTGGGATGTAAATACAAAAAATACATGTATGTGTACATTTCGCCACACGGGCAAACAGTGACAATGAGGAGTTGACTACGGTTGAAGCTACTTTCACATATTAAACAAATGTTGTTTGATTATAAATATTGTAGACTTTTTTCAATATGTCTGACAAATCCGGATGTCGATTTTCACGGATGGGCCTCTTCCAATTTTCTTAGTTTGATGTACACAAATAAACCTCAATTAATGACACGAATACCAATTATAGCAATGGAAATACCAAACCTCTATAGCTCATAATTATGCAGCGCGCCCACCAGTGTATGCATGCATGCGTGAAATCCGGTCCAAAACTGAACAGGATTATTGTACTCATGTTTGCGATACGCCTTAGTATGCCGAAAATATGTTATTGCCATCATTTTCCGGATTCCACATGTGGACCTGTGCCATTTATGCAAAAAATCTCAGAAATAAATCTGCACACTCCCCACGTCCTTTTCTACACTGTAAAAATAGCGGACGCTAGACGCGTCTTTACGCGTTCAAAATGTACATGTCGGTGTTCAAATTTGAACACCTAGTGTTCATATTGTTAACACCAGTGTTCATAATATTAACAATGATGTTCTAAACCTGAACACTATGTGTTAACAACGATCTCCTTCAAGTGTTCAAAAACTCAGCATCACAGAAATTTTACAATACTGTGAAACAATTAACAGTCTTTTGTGTTTTTTACTTTACAATGGCTATATTAAATTAACTATTGCTTCACTGTCAGGTAAACGTACACGGATTTTGGTGTAAAGAATTTCACACCAAGTGGAAAATATTTCCGGCATACAATTGCTGAAAGCATGTTTTTTTCTAAAAAAAGGAAGTATACAAAATAATTTTACACGTTTATTACGGTTTGAAAGTTTAAAAATTAGAAAAGAAAATCAGAAAACCACCATGAACGTTTTAATTTTAACATC
>LD350680.1:27851-43143 GCA_001465055.1 Ptychodera flava
TAATGCGAAAGTAAGAATTTGCCGCGATCAAAAAAAAAAAAAATTTCCAAATACGCCAAAGTAGAAGCGGCGATTCCGATGAACAATTTATTTTTTCTTCCTGGCCTTAACTGTAAAAATCGAATCATCTTACCTGATCCCCTTTTTGTATCTGAAAGATAAAAAGTTTACACAGAATTCATTATTCTGGCCAAATGACGTGCATATATGGTTGTTGTGAATTGTTTAATGATATTTATATACGGTGGTTGTGAACTGTTTCATGCTGATATTCTATTTATATATATAAGGAGGGCTTTGTGCTAAAATCCAAGTTCGATACATTTTAATTATCCAACACTCAAACCAACTAAGAAACAAACAAGCGAGATAAAAATGAATATATAAATAGATAGATAGATAAAAAAATAAATAAATAAACATCAACGGATGCAAATTTTCCGATGTAAAACGTTTCATTACCATTTAACTTACTGATACAAGTTACTCCAATGGAGCGTCCCCGTTCACATGTGCAGTCTGTTCCGTTTTCTTTCCAAGATATGCTACAGTGTTCTATCAACTCAGCATCATCGTTACATTGGATATCACAAACAGCCAGGGAAGGCTGCAACTCACTGGTAATGTTACCTGTCACTGTCCATGGGTAATTTTTGTCCACTGTCACATAGCCTACATGGTTAACAAATCAAATCATTTGGCATTAACCGAAGACTCAGCTACTACATTTAGCGATATTATTCGGAGGTAGAAACAGTATTGTAAATCGGAGGTATCTTGTAGAATGCCCTAAGATATCAGCGTATGACATCCACTGGTGTCCTTGTTGGGTAATGCCATCAATATCTATGATATAGCTCCACAATGTATGTACGTACGTACGTACATACATACATACATACATACATACATACATACATACATACATACATACATATATTTGGTGTCCTTGAACTTACCTTGATGTTTACAGATAGCTATCTTGACATTCCATCCTCCGATATTGCCACACACAAGTCTCCATTGAGTCTCTTCAGATGATCTGATTTGCACAATTCCTTCAGATGGAGTTTTGCCACCAGTAAGTCTTACCTCAACTGTCAATGAACCATTTTGTAAATGAATTTGTTTTTTACGAGCAATCAGACATGTAACATGTGACCCCTGCACATATGATGTTATTGCTTTCCTCGTTTGTTATGGTTGCAGTTTGGTAGAAGTATTTCAACATAATTGAGAGCGAAGACCGGATTGAAAGTTATGTACTTGATTTATAGTTCAAAAAAATGAAAATATTGGCAAAATTAATTAATTTCAACACCCAGCACGCTAGATATGTCATTTAACCAGATATGAACTGAATGGCCTCGCGTGCACATTTTGTAAAGTACTTCTTGGGGTATTGGCTTTTATGAAGAAGGAAAATGTGTCAATAGATGACAAAATTTGTTCCCGAATTTCTCAAAATCATTTGTGCCGCGCCGTGTAGCAGCAAAATGAGTTCGTGACCTTTGAAGTACGCGTTTCAAAAAATAAATACCCATGGGAACCTGCTCACCACGCCACGCAACTCATGTACAGCTGACTATGGTGCACTTGTCAGGCGATGGTCGATGATTCTGGTTATTGCCTATATTGTCAAGTTCAATGCCTAATTTACGGAAACACGAACTCTGTCTAGTGTATTCGAAGCTCTGCGTACAGGTTGTGCACACGGCCTCTACCACGTGGTGTCCTGTGGACAGTGTGGTACAAGCCGTCGGCCTACCACCCTACCGCCGGGAAACGCAGACCTATTGTACGCAGGAGCTAGCCTACTGCTGCTGATTTAACATCAATGCCAACATGGAAATCTCATGAAAAATTTGTCATTGTTGGTTCTGTAGCTAATACAATCTTGAAAAGCAACTTAAAAGACACAGACTGTCAATACGTCGCCATAATATTATGCTGATCTCAGCGGAACCATGCCGGAATATAAATTCGCTGACACACACACAAGATTGAAAAGTGTCACTCTACATCTCATTCTCAGAGAAAAATGCATTGATCAAATATTATGACGCTTACCTTCGATAATCTAGCTTTTGGTTCGCTATGTCCAGAGTAACCCACACGATTCTTAAAAGTCAAACGTCGACACGACGACATCAACAGTCAAAACTCAAGATTAGCGATCAGCGCGGCCGAGTGACTGAATTCAGAAATCACTTTGTGTAAAATGTTTTAGTATAGCGCCCTCAAACATACTTATTTAGCCTCCCATAGACTTATACAGGCCACAAATTTTCTTTTACTCATAACTTGATAAATTCGCAAAGCACAACCACCAAAAACTAATCAGTTCTTGCAAATTTGAAGAACAAATTGTGTGCGAAATGTGATCGGAATCTGCCAAGCCGTTTTTGAGATATCGTGCTAACAGACAGACAGACAGACACACACACACACAGAAACGCCTAAACCATAACCTCGCTGCGCGCATGCGCAGGCGAGGTAAAAAGTGCCATTTAAAGTTAGATTCAGAGTAGCATTAAAGTGTCATATATTAAATGTAATCTGAAGTTGCACTCCGGTATTTTGACATCATTTACCTTAAATTGATACTGTAGAAATATTTCAGGTAGGTTTAGCGAATTTTGGGGTAGAGGGAATTCGAAGCAGCTGCTTCGAGAAACCATGCCTTGAGGTTTGTTTGGCCAAATTGCAAATCTTTAAGTTTTTGATGAGATCTCAGGCAACAGCATCGATAGAAATAAAATAGGAAACAGAGATCATTTCATCCAGAAACGATCAGTTGCCCGTGAGGTTACCGGAGCCTCCGGGGCTCCTGTCGCATAAGTTGCAATGGTGTCGTCAAAATCCGACTTCTAGCAACCCGGAAGTCACACTACTAAATCGCTTACATGTAAAACAAAGTCGAATTCATTTCATTTTCCTGTTTAAATAGACAGCACTAGTAACCATTCAGTTAGGTCTACACACTTACAGGCTACATTTCGGGTAATTCTCTACAAAGACTTTCCTGCTCGATTTTGGTAGTTGCAATAGTCAGCAATGGAGGATTCAAAGCCCTGCCGTGAAAGTTTTTATTTCCGGGTAATGTCAGTCTTTCGCAATAACAGTTTACCTACACCTATAGACATGTAACTCACCAGCCTGCACTCCAAAGATAGACGTGTAAACACCGAGAAGTATTGCTAATGCTGAACTCTGTGACCATGTCAACATATTTCCCGTCTTTTGTGTCCCATACATATTCTGTAATATGAACTATTTTGTACTCTCGGATCCTCTCCCTTGGCTATTAGCTACTAGGTCCCTTGAACAAACGACTAATGCCAGTGTACAACATGATTAACATGACAATGGGATATCGGATGTCAAGTACCTGTGCCGTAAACATACGTAGTTAGTATACAAGGGCAAACTCAGACACGTGATGCGATGAGATGCATCTCAGCTAAGTCGCTTATCGGTATACTGAGATTCAGGCGAACAGAAAGGTTTTGAAAAACTCCTTCGAGCAACTCAGTGGTGTACAGTTTTTGCTTATTGTTGCCTGGATGGCGGGATAAAATAATTTACTCGATGCTGTAGACAGGTGAAAGACAAATACGTCAATACAAAGACTACCTTGGGTATTACATCACCTCTTCCTCGATAGATAGAACACTGGTTAACACTGAAATTCAACACATTTTTTTTCATTCGGCTACCTAAGCATCGTGAATTGGCCACTCAAGAGGAAATTATAAGCATTTATAATATAGTGTGTCAACATGAATAAAATTACTCATGAAAGAGGATGTTACTCCCTTTTCACCACACCAAGTGGAACAGGGTGCATTCAAACGACCCAGACTGACTCAGATTTACATTTGTCAAAACAAGAATAAAGAGCGTAAGCTGTCGACGTTTCGTCAGAGTTTGAGGTCATGACCCTAAGAATGAACCGTCCAATACATGTTGTATATAGTCCAACTCGGAGTTACGTCAGGCAGCAATTCACTTTCAATCTGGACAGGGACTTACTTCGATTCTAGTCACGCGCAAAGTGTACCGCATCAGGAAATAAAACTGGATTTGGCCTCGGGTAGATTTTTGAAAATCATTATTCTCGTTCATAACACAATTAGAAAGTTTTGCGGAGATTATTTACCGACATGTTGGGATTTGTACGTAGATTTGTACTGGTCAACACCGTTAATTTCACATATACATAGGCTCGTCATTTGACCCCCCCCCTCCCCCGGCACAATTGCAATTCAGGCGTAATTTGCCCCGTCCTGCTGACCAAGCAGTGATTAATCACTGGCTGCATGTCACGGTGTAATTACCGCGCCTTGCTCTGTGCGGCTTGAACAGCTTCAGCCATTTATGGGACAACACACTGTCCCTCCAAATTGTGGTTGGACTATGGATAACACAATCATCAATTAAGGGGAAGAGATCTACCAGGAATATTGCGTTTTCATTTGCAAGAGGAGTTTCTACAGGGCAATGGTCTCATAATTACGTCACGAAATCGGGGGGGGGGAACACACATTTCGTGACGTAAACATGAGACAATTACCTTCAAAGGGTTTGAAGCTCCTACCAAAGGAAAATTTCTAACTTTGATTGACTAGATGTGGGCATGGTTTTGCTGTGAACTAAATTGGTTTTTGAGTTTTTGGTTTTTGAAATTGATATGCATGATGGCACTATGGTAACAAATGTCTGACTCGTAGTGACCTTAGCAACTTAAAATACTTTTAATGTGCAGCTGCGCAAACAACAACACAAAGGATATTTGACCATAACTTCTTCATTAGTGTTGGAACACACTGTGTACGTGACAGTGGTTTGACTATACTGAGCGGTAAGTTATTATAGTCGCGTTCATTTCCCGAAAAGAGATTTATATATACCTACTACAGCACGGCCAATGAAACGATTTGGCTGAAAGAATGATTTTTATTCAATTCCGGTATTCACATATTCTATTGAGGTGCACTTCAAATAACAATCGTCAGATAGGCAAAATATAAGTAATCCTTATTTATTTAAAGTCTCTATTCTCTAAGCATATCCTTCAAGGTGTGATTTGAAATGTTTTCTTGTTAACTAACTTGTTTTTCTGCCTAGCAATGACATTTAATATTATTTTATTTGAGAAAAACACTTTGACCCACAAAATTGAGAGTAGAGAGAAAATTTAGGTATGCGTCGCTCACTTTCTTTAAATGCTAAGAAAATGAAGAATGAATGACATAATAATTCCATCCAATGGCTCTGATGGTAAAAATAAATTGAATTCAACAAATTTTCAAATCATTGAATAGCATTTTATGGCTTTCATTTTGAAAAAAATCTAAAATGTTATTAATGACATCGAATTTTCATAAGAAAACTAGTAGAACTTATAACAGGACGAAAGCTGTGACTTTTGATAATTTTTACAATATTTGTATGCAATATTTGAAATACAATTTCTTGCTATCACCATACAGCAAGTTGAAAGACGCAACATTCAAATTGTCAACAAAGCTTGTATATGTATATACTATTGTTGAAAGTTGAACTGGAGTCCAGACTGAAATTCATCTATGAATGACACAAATATATATTGTACTCATAGTCTGTGGTGGCAAGCTGAATTATAATCATGCTTTAAAATGTTGAACAATAATCCTAATGATATTGAACAAAAATACTGCCAATTGTAGTTTATACAGCTACTGGCCCTGTATATGCCAATAGGATGGTAAATAATGATAATAACAATAAACATGACAGAACAGCCACTTTAGCATTATCTCAGTAAATAAATTCGCGTACCATCTGAACACAAAGAGAAGAGATTTTCTGTTTAAGCTGATTAAACGGGTCTTATAGTTCACTGCAACCGCAACCACTACCACCAGCAACATCAACAGCGCCACCAATGCTACTGTCACGTTTTTTTATCAAACTGAATATCCCATTTGTATGAGTTAAATTATCTTTCACATTGATCCGTCACTCATTTCAATAAAAATGCATGACTGTATGTTATATCCCTTGGGTGGTAGTCATTGACTTCTGCGAAAAATCAGCCATTGAGAAATATTACTGACATGGGTGATCAAAGCAGTTGAAGATATTTAATTGCGACACATTTATCAAATTAAGAAGACAAACATTTCTTTAAGAAAACTTCCTGTTCACTTTCCATTGAGATAAAAACAGAAATTCACCAGGTGGTAACATTGTAGATATCCCAATGTAATGATGATGGCAGGAAGGACGAGATTGATTTTGCCGACAATTTAGTTGACCAAGTTTTTAAGACAATGGTAATGAATTTAATGGAAATCGTTGACCTCGTCTTGTCGATATTATATAAAAACTTTTTATGATTTCATTACTATTTTGCCCTGAATTTTTCAAGTGCGAGGACATTCAAGTCATACAAAGTCAACCAATAAAAACCCTGTTGAAGGTGATCGAGTCACTGTATAAAGCCAAGTCACCGAGAATGGAAGCAGTAGAACGCGCTCAATGACGCGCGCGTCCACTGTAAATTTATGCTGGCAGTGATTCATACCTGAGCTGCTTGCAAAAAAAAAACAACAACAACAACAAAATAACAAACAAAAAAGAAAAAAGGTGATAGTAGGGCAAAAATTGCAGTCCGATGTTTTCTAAGAAGGTGAAATTTTAATATTTTATGGCATTTGACTGAAGAAGGCAGAGAAAACTCGTTTCTCAAAAAGTAAAATCATTCAGGTTTCAAAGGGATTCGATAAAGTGGTGAACGGCTACGTAGAAATAATTCTGAAACCATTATTCGAGATGTATAAATTTCGACATTTCAAACTCACAATATGTGAAATTTAAGAAATTTGATGTGCGTGAAGTATGACATATTTGACAAAGTATTTTTGTTGTCAGAATCGGAGCTTTTGAATATAAACTGTCAGCGAAAATGATATAAATTGCGATCACTGAAACTTTCACGATTATATTTCATTGAAGATTTTATTTACAAAACTTTGACTTTTATTGGACATGCCAAGTAAAGTGCTTACATCACTAGAGAACTGTTTGAAAATAGATACATATGTAAGGTCACATGATATGGAATGTATACCATTTGACTTGAAAATTGAATGCATTTCAACTACTTCTATCCACAAAAATAGTTTGCTGACGTGGGGGTTTTGCTTTTATTTCAATCTTCCACAGCACATTAACAAATCGTTAGACTCCTGACACGCACCTTCAGGAGATACGTGTAATCTCAGATTTTATAAGTGGCTTTGGCTTGTTAGCAAAAGGAGTATTCGAATTTTGAAAAAATATTAACTTAGTAGGATTGTTTAGTGCACACTATAAAAACAACTGACAGCACTGACGCGATTTCTCGGATTCGAATATTATCATCAGCTGTAACTCGAAATCGACTGTTACTGACTTGTTATGTTAGGTTGCGATGAAAAGTGCTTCAGAGTGTAGAGAGATAATACTGGACAGTCAATTCCAAACATAAATTTTTGAATACTCCTTTTGTGAAATAACGAAATATTAACGATCATTTCACATAAGGAAAAAACATGAAAAAATCAACAATTTACAACAACACAGGGTTTATAAACGCCATACACGGATTGATAAACACATTACGTCATTGCGTACGAGTACGCCACCCTTGTAGGATGCGTTTTATAAACGTAAATGAAATTTGTTGAATATTACCACATCGGAGGGCACAATCACCGTGAAAGGTATTGGGAAATAAAATCGTGTCTGACATTGTAATGTTTTTTCATATTTTACAAGAGACTCGGAACCTAACATAGTGTCAACGGCATATACAAAGTATTTTCACGGCACCCCAGTGAGAATCCAGAAAACAATTTGTAGTTTCGTGCGTTAAAGTCTGTCTCTCCACGATCGCGATTTACACTCGAACTATTTTTCTACAAAAAAAATCATTTTTTCCGTTACCCGATTGCAGGGAACTCGGGATTTTAATTACTATTAGTTTTTGACGGTAAGGCTACTAGGTAAAAAATTTAAAATTCAAAGTACAGCCGGTGTACCCTGAAAAATATCTGGTATTCATGCAGGGCCTATAAAAATGTTTAGCCCTTTGGCACAAGAATTAGAGCATGTTTGTCTGTAAATCACCTACTGTAAATTACGAATGTTTTTACACAAAGCTATATAACAAGCGGGATGATTTTATTTTCAAATTATCAACTATCCATACCATGTCTAGCAATCTTCAACCTGTGCCAGTTTATGGTGCATATGTTTGACAACTCCTGATGAATTCACGTGACAACATACTTCATTAGAATTAAAACTATAGTGTGGGAAGGCTCCTCAGAAAGCGCACTTGTATTAACCATTGTTTAAAAAAGTTGCATGATAGATAAGGCGACTACATTTCAAAATATAACACATATGTTACACAAAGTGACAGCATTTCTAACTTTAACCATAGACCCTGGAGCGAGAGGGTCTATGCTTTGACTGTACAAACTGATTCAGCAACTTCGGTGTATTATTATTGATTTTGTCAGTTTTTGGCCATTCTTGATAGGTGTAGCATGTTAGCAGGGTTCGCTTTCCCATTCAGGACACATGGTACCACCCTTATCAATTCAATTTGTAGTCCAAGATATTCCTCTCCTACATTGTTAATATTCTTGACTGTAGAACCTGTTGGTTTATAAACTGTATCATTTGGATTATTGGATTTGTTTTGATTTAATATTATGACAAACTCGAATGATTTAAAGGTGTTTTCTTACATAAAATAAAGTAAAGTAATGCACATGTCAGAATGCTATAAATCGAGTGCGATATTATGGCTCAGCTCTATTGTGATGTTAACAATGTATGATAAAATCTAAAATTAACTTAAATTTGCCAGCCTCAGTAGTGCAAAGCTGACGTCGTTGAAGGTGGGCTCTTGTAAGTTTGGTTGTTGGAACAGCCGCGAAATTTCTCCAAGCTGCGCGTCATCTCTGATCTTCTCTGAAACATTCTTTTTAACCTCGTTTGCAATGGTGACAACAGTGGGAGCGTCACTGGGCGCGTTCGTTTGTGAGTATGTATAGAGAAAATTGGAACGTTTCAGCGATGGAAAATTTGCAGGGTACGAGGCCACGATCGATTGTTACTGCGAACATAGCATTCTCCGCTTAGTGATGGATAGATCTCACGGTATGCATACCATGTTTGTCTCAAAGCCTCAAATGTAGTACTTTGTCTCACGTTCAAAATGTTAGGGTTATTGTCTCTGACAATAATACTGTACCATTTGACGTGGGGAAGAATACGCGTGAAGAGGAGAAAGCGGCATTCATTTCGAGAGCCTCCAAGTGAAAATAAGAGTCGGTGAGTATCATCACAAAGAAACACGACAACTGTATGAACGTGAACGTTTCAAAACTTTTAAGGAGAAATTCCAACAATTTTCCAAAAGCTATCAAATGACTTAGAAGTGATTACATATTTTAACTTTCTTACTTAAGTGTTAGACAGAGAGTTCGGGAAGAGCGCGAACAACACCATGAGTCAGGAGAGAATAACCCTTCACAAGTCGGCGTCGATGAATCTCAGGTAAGGTGAAGAAAAGGTGAATTACTTGTTTCGAACATTTCATGTTAGCGTTCCTGGCTTTGGAAGGAAGGAACTTTAGAAACGCAATGAAATAAATGAATTGAACTGAAAGTAGTTATAAAGACTAGAAGTAGCGAGGATTTTGCATGATTTAGGAAATAATTGGATGTTTTACTATCATTTTGGAAACGGCAACAACATCATTAGAGTTTTATCATTTTCCGGCTGTGCATCTTCAAAAAAACACTTTCAACGATATTGTTGTTTTAATATTGTTGTAAATTCGGTAGATTTTTGATCGAATTCGAACCCTGAACGTACGGCACCTTGTCACCTAGCGAAGACATCGCAGTCAAAACCGCTAACACACAAATTACTATGCAATGTAATAGTTTGGTAAAACTACGACCCCTCCTTATTTTGAGTTGTGCCTCCATCTTACCTATTTCTTAATTTTTCACTTTGTTCAAACGTTTTTCACTGTTTTATCGCTGCGTTATTGAAACGCTTGGATACATTGCTGTTGCAATAGTGGATGTATCTGTTACAGTTTTCTATCTTTCGCGCACGGTCCGATAACAAAACTTACTGAAAGGTGAATCTCCATTGGTTACCGACGCAATAAAACTATACTTTTTTGGCTATGTGGTTTCTGTGAAAACGTTTAATTGTGTACACCTACCATAACTGAATTCGTAAAATGACGACTCTATCGCTTCAGTTCAAGGCTATTAAAGACAAATATCTAAAATGGTAATCTGATTTGTTTCATGATCTCAGTGTGTTTTGCCAATTTATTGTACAGCTATGCCTTTCAAACATACATTCTATCATTTTCAGAGGAATGGCGATGGTGTGCAGGTTCTACCGGCCCAGGTTGAAGTTCAACCTTGCCCGAGTCCTTCCTCATCGTCGACGACTGATCATGGTGGTACTACGTCACCTAGCCCTACTCTAGATTCCATGGAAAAGACATACCCTCCCTTGACTTCAAAAGATAATACTGTTCACCAAGATTCAAAGGTGAGTACTGTAAGAGAAAGGCGAATGTGCCTAGTACAGAATCAAATTCATGTTGACAAAACAATCAACATCAGAAGAAAACGTGTTCAATGCTTGTAAAGATTTGACAACAATCACAGATACACGAAATATTAATTTATTGTCGTAATGCATGATGATATATTGGGTTACCAAGCTTTGCTTGTCAGCACAATAATCTAGATATATAATGTTAGCTCTCAGTGGGACTGATTTATCAATAATCGATACTCAAATTTCTGTTAAAGGGTCATGCAGGTGATTTCCTGGGTTTATTTTCAAACAACTCGATTAAGTTACTATGTGCATCGAAAGTGAAAAGACTTCCGTTTGTTTTTGCATAAATTTGCCTCCGTCGGCAGATAAATCTGAATAGGACACTTACTTTAAAATAATTTATATTCATCCACTACGGAAAACCCCTGACTAGTGAGTAGTACGTGCTAGAAAGTACAGAGAATTTTCGGTGATTTCCTTTTAAAATCCTCTGAACCCTTAATTTTAGATTCCTTTAAAATCTCTTATATCTTAATGTTCATCGCTCGGATATCGATTTGTGAATTCAATTGACTGGATTTGCTTAGAATCAAAGTATTCATACAGTGAATAACTCTTCTAACAGTAACGTTTATCATTCGGTGTTACCCTACCGCCATGAGTCCAATCATATAAGGCTTAAGTTTCTTTTCATTTTCATCATATTTTAAAGGCTGATCGTGTGGATACAGGGACAGTCTCTTCACTTGATTATTTCATTAACAATGACCACAATCGTTTCTGAAATATTGAAGTGTCTTTTTTACTTAAGTAAACTGCAATGGTGAATACATATCTTCGGTACAAATTAAAGCTGTTTTCAACTGTTAGCATCGTTCACAACGGGTTGGGAATGTGCTCCATCAACTATAATACCGGCGTATAGCCTAATTTCAAAATCGACGCTGAAATAGGTAATCCACAATGACAAATACAGTTTAGAAAACCGAGTGTACGGTGTTTTATTATCATTATAAATGTCGTAGATACATCTTACTATTTCCATCAGAATTCTAATGACGACTCTCAGGTGCGTTCAGCGCAGGGTGTTGTACAACCTTATCCAGCAACGTCTTCGTCGATGGCAAATGATTGTTCTGGCGCTGTATCACCTGTTCTGGTTAGTGACTGCATGGAAAAGACTGACTCTGCCTTGGTTCCGAAAGTTGATTTGGTTCGACAAGATACCAAGGTGAGTGATAGAAAGGCGAATGTAGCACAGAATCAACCGTCGTTGAAAAAGCCAGCATCCTTAGTATATAGTGGCAAGGATGGAATAGAGGAAATCATGTTCTAAGAGTTTCATGCTGTCCTCTTTGCCGCCTTTGCTCAGTACTATTATTAGTTATCAATTATCCAGAATGCCAATTCATTCCGTTTTCTTTGTATTCACGATTTCATATTGAACATCGCCCTGAAGCAGTCAGTTTGCATAGCAAGGCTTTTACTCGCACAGAACAACTTTACCAATTCCACGGATTAGTCATATCTTAGATAAATACTGATCCACAATGTTTTTTTGTGTTTTGTTTTTATTTTGCCATTGAATGTAGAATCTGTGTGCAGAAATATGATGTAGTCACTTTGATAGTTTGGTTTTTGGCGCCGTGTACCAAAATGAAGTTTATTTCGTCCCTACTATATGATTTTTTGTCTGAACGGAGGATTGTCTCCTAGCAAAGAATTTTTTCTTGGAACGGAGAATTTTTTGTCAGAACGGAGAATTGTCTCCGATCAGAAATATTCTGTCAGAACGGAGAAATGTTTGTCATGTACGGAGAATTGCCGTCGACGGTAGAAAACAGAGTGTACCGAGTAAAGAATCATTATTATTATCAAAAGTGTCATTAATACATATTATTTTCAGAAGAATTCTGATGATGACACTAAGGTGCCTTCAGTGCAGGTTGATGTACAACCTTGTCCGGCAATTTGCTCGTCTGTAAGGACTGATTGTTGTGGCGCTGCATCATCTGTCCTGGTTAATGACTTCACGGCAAAGACCGACTCTACCTTGTTTCTGAAAGTTGATTTGGTTCAACAAGATACCAAGGTGAGTGATAGAAATACGGATGTAGAACAGAATCAACACTCGTTAAATAATCCAGCAACCTTAGTAGATAGTGAAATGTCAATTTTCATTATCATTTACATTTTCTCACAAGGACTGGCCTAATTTCAAAATGGGACTCTAGCGAACATTCGAAAGTTGAAATGGTTCGCCAACAAGCAAACACATACTATAGTAAACAGAATGTACCAAGTTAAGAATCATTTATTATTATTAAAATTTTCATGAATACATCTTCTTATTTTCAGAAGAATTCTGATAACGACTCTAAGGTGCCTTCGGCGCAGGTTGATGTACAACCTTGTCCGGCAATTTCCTCGTCTGTTAGGACTAGTAGTCGTGGCGCTGCATCACTTGACCCGGCTAATGACTGCGTGGCAAAGACCAACTCTACCTTGGTTGATTTGGTTCACCAAGATACCAAGGTGAGTGATAGAAAGTAGTATAGAGTCAACCCTCGTTGAAAAAGCCAGCAACCTCAGTAGAAAATAACTGTTTTAAATTAACGAATTATTTATTTTTTGTCATAAAGATGGAAAAGAGTGAATCATGCTCTATAAGAGTTTCATACTGTTCTCTTTTCCGTCATTACTCAGTATTATTATTAGTTATCAATTATCTTTGGTATGAGAACACCATTTTATTCCGTTTTCTTTTTATTCACGATTTCATATTGAACATCGCCCTGAAACTGAAACATGAATCTAGTCGGTTGGCATAGCAAGGCTTTTACTCGTATAGAACAAAGACGGATTTGGAAAATTT
Organism: Ptychodera flava; assembly: GCA_001465055.1. NCBI lineage: Eukaryota > Metazoa > Hemichordata > Enteropneusta > Ptychoderidae > Ptychodera > Ptychodera flava. Next base: position 41,365 of record LD350680.1, read on the forward strand.
CTGATAATAAGATATCTACGTTGTTTTTGCCCATGAATGTAGAATTTGTGTGCATAAATATGCTTTGGCAGATAAGTCTAAGGTACTTGCTGTTCCACTGACTTTATAAACGGCCCTTCTATCACCGGCTAGAGGAACCGTGCTTTATTTTTGTTATTGTGAATGACAATACCTCTAATGAGAAACAGGTATAATACAATAAACAAAATATACGATGCTTTCCCTTCAAAATCTTGTCAACCTTAATATATTTAAGGATTGTTTGGAAATATATCACTTTTGATAAGGTTCATCGATAGGATATTTATGTGTGAATATATATGCGGAATAATATTTCCAATACTATAATAAAGACGAATATTCATTTCGATTAATGTATAACCTTTTTTCTTTCTTGCTATGTTTGCCTAAAATGCTTACTCAAGTTTAAATTTGTTTTGGTTTTTTTTGGTTTTATTGTTTGTTTTTTGGAGGGGGTTGAAGTTCATTGTATTAGCCGCTTGTGCTGATACAGTGCAATCCGTATCAGTAATTTCTATTAAAATAGTTACTATTGTTTCAGATATCTCTATAAATTGTGTGAATATCTACATAATATATTCACTGAATGTTGGTAATGATGAACGATGCTGAGTATCATCGCCACAAATTCATATTCCATCTTCACAATATTTAAAACTTACTGGGATATCGATTCATTAACTCCCCCGACATTTGTCATAATTTCAAAATCGGACTCTACCGTACTGTCCAAAGTTGGAATAGTTCGCCAACAATACAAAAATACAATGGTTAATATCAACCCCCTCCCCCAACGCCTGTCGTTATTTCCAAATTAAACTCTATAGTAGCTTCGAAAGTTGAAATGGTTCGTCAACAAACAACTGTGCTGGAGAGAAAGGCGAGCGTGCCTTGTACACAGGCATTATCATTAAGTCACTTTCAGTATCCATTATTTTGCATTATATCATACCAGTATATTGATGGCGCAAATACAGCGATCTGATTGGTCGAGACGGGAGAAGAACCGTGGTATATTGGCGAGATACCACGGCTGGCATACGCGCGAGCTCTCAGTTTGAGCAAAAATCGTTTTTGACGTTCCACGCCAGAGTTTCAATATACTGTTATGATATAATAGCAATAAATCACACTCAGCGACGGTATACCACTCGATTGTGATACAGTGCTCGTGCATATATGCATACATACATGTCGTACATATATGTCGTGAACTGGTCAAACTCTCGTGGTATACCGTCGCTCGGTGTGCTTTATTGCTTAAGTATACACCTCGAAATATAAATAATTTAATAGCTAATTAAAAAAATAAGGATAGTAATCGCGTCAAAGGTTCAAACGATAAAAATTGACAGTAATACAGAGCAATGTGCTGTTATACTTTTGCCTGCTTGTAGAGTTAATTTTTTTCAGAAATGTGAATCTATCACGGTCAAAAATATATCAGTGCGGACGCAGATACCCGAGACGCGCAAAATCGATTTTCCTTCGTGGGTGGTATGGAACGCGAAAATTTCAAAAAAAAATCACTAAATCTAGCGCTACACGCCTATAGCTCATCGAGAATTCATTTTATGTTACTTATAACTAGGCGAATTGAAAGATAGATAGTTAGAATTACCAAATCGTGCATTATTTAGTGTCTTATTTGTTATATTGCAGAAAAATCGCGAAGTCAAAATGTTGTCTCGTGCGTTTTGACAGAAAATACAACTCATTCACTCCTGAATTTTCCGGTCGTGCTCATTCCATGTGTCT